>CM035407.1:201612652-201677652 GCA_020310875.1 Ceratopteris richardii | reverse complement strand
TGGGAATAGTGAAAGAAAAATCCAGAAATTGAGAGAAAAATAAAAAATATTTAGAGTAAAAGTTGCTGTTTAATTTTTTTTCAAAATTTTAATCTCTTTGAATGAGTTTGGTGGTGTATAACTGCAGGTGACAATTGATTTGGAGTTGGTGAGGAACATTGGAGAAGACCAGGAGGGAAGAAAAGTCAAAAAGTACGAAAGCAAGGAGTTGAGAGAAAAACACGATTCTCATCATAGAATCACGATTCTCAGCAAGATAAAAAATTAACTGAGTTGCACAATTGGGTACTAAGGTAAGCAATTTTAAAAGGGTTCATAAGTTGCATAAGTGAAGGGAAGCAAAATTTCAAACTTCTAGTAAGAATTGACCATCAAGTGATCAGAAGTGACAATTGGATACAGAATCGTGATTTTCATCAGTAGAAAAAAGAGGGCAAAATTTTGTTGGAAGGGATAAGACTTTTTAAATAAAACCAGAAAAAATTCTAAAAGAAGAAGAATAAAAAAAGTGGGAGCTCAAAGTTGTGAAAATCACTCACAATCGCAATTGTCTGAAGTCCATAAAAGCCTGAAATCTCAGAAAAATATTCATTTGAGTGAAAGAGTGAGTGAGAGGAGCTAACAGAATCGCGATCTTTAGCAAAAACAAAGCTTTTTGGACATTTCTTGATAAAAAAAAAGGTAATTTTCTTACAAAGAGTTTTTACATAGTTTCAAGTTCAACATTTTGGTAAAAGCACAAAAACGCAGAAAACTATTGAAAAACACGGAATCACGATTTTTAGTTTTTTGATCTTTTTGAAGAGAAATTGACTTTTTGATGAAAGATCTTTTTATTGCATGTTAATATTTTAATAAAGTGCTTTTAATAGTGTAGAAAGAAGTTAAAAAATCAAAAACTAAAAAATTATAAGAATCTGCTCAGAATTGCGATTCTGAGAACAAACTCAAAATCGCGATTCCCGACCCAAAATCGCGATTCCCAGGGTACGATTTTCAAAAGAAAATCTTGTTTTTTTACAATTGTGAGCAATCAGGATTGTTTGGAACAGGATTGTGAGAAACACATTCCCTTCACAGAATCGTGAGAAACACGATTCTCTTCACTGAATCGTGACAAACATGATTCCGTTCACAAAATTGTGAGAAACACGATTCTATTCACAAAATCGTGAGAAACACGATTTTATTCACGTAATTGTGAGAACCACGATTCTCTTCACAGAATCGTGAGAAACACCATTCTATTCACAGGATCGTGAAGAAAACACGATTCTATTCATAGGATCGTGACAACCACGATTCCCTTCATAGGATCGTGAAGAAAACACGATTCCCTTTACAGAATCATGAGAAACATGACTCTATTCACAGAATCATGAGAAATAGGATTCTATTCATGGAATCGTGACAACCACGATTCTCTTCACAGAATCGTGAGAAACACGATTCTATTCACAGGATCATGAAGAAAACACCATTCTATTCACAGGATCGTGACAACCATGATTCCCTTCACAGGATCGTGAAGAAAACATGATTCTCTTTACAGGATTGTGAAAAACACGATTCCATTCACAGAATCGTGAGAAACATGATTCTCTTCACAGAATCGTGACAACCACGATTCTCTTCACAGAATCGTGACAACCCTGATTCTCTTCATAGACTTGTGAATTAGTTGAATGATTTTGAGATCTGGTAATAAATTGTTTACACCTGATAAACAAGAGTTAAAAAGGAAAGAGATAGAGCCAGTGTTAGGAGATTTACAAAAAAAGGATTTAGGACAGATAAATAACATGGAAAATTTAAATGAAACAAATGAAGCCTCAAAAACTAGTGATTATAGAAATATCCTCAAGTACATGTATACAAATAGGTTTGGAACCTATGTGTATCAAGATGGTATGCATAAGTTTCTCATTAGGATGAGAAACTTAGAAATTCCCTTAAATTTAATGCCAGTGGCACAATTTAAGGATGGAAGATATGAGGATAGAAAGGGATGTGTATACATATTTTCACAAAATCCAGAAAACTCTAATGATTTAGGGAAATGTGCAGACAAGAGACCTTGGCAACAAAACATAGGGCAACCAGAATTGCCAAGACAAAATGAAAACTACACTTCCACTAAACAACCACAAGGAAGGAGATTACACACTTCTCCAAATCCTTTTGAAAGAGAAGCTGAAGGAATGAATGATTTTCCAATCAGGAGAAGACACCAGTGGCAAAACCAAGGAAGAATGCTTAGACCCTATCAAGTAGCTAAATGCATGAAAAATCAATATGAAGGGTATTCTGATCCTCATGTTCATGCCGCAGAATTTAGACAATTAATTAGGGCAGAAGAAGTAGAGGATTACAAAGTGCAATTTGAAGCATTTGGTCTAACCCTAATTGGACCTGCATTATCTTGGTTCATTCCCTTGAGAAAGAAAATGTATCCAAATATTGAATCTTTCCTTGAAGCTTTTATAGGGGAATTCTCCAAAACTGGGATTAAACATAGTACAACTACCCTGATACATAGTTTCAAACAACAAAAAAATGAAAATATCAGAGAGGTTGCCAGGAGATTTAAGAAATATATTGATAGATGTCCAAGAGAAGAGGTACCTTCAATGGCAAGACAAGTGTCTTTGTTCATAGAAGGACTGAGAAGTGCTCAATTAAGAACCTTGGTATATTATAGCAGATGTCCTGATCTAGGAGCTTGTGTAAAAGAGGCAATAGACTTAGAGGATAACAGAGGACAGGATTTATTAGCATTTGATCAACCAGGAACAAATGAAGATAGAATTCCAACAGCAGAAGAATTAGCACAAGCCATTGCTAAAGCCCTAGAAGTCAACACTAAGACAAACTTGATGAATACCAAAATATCAGTCAATAAGAAGTGTTATAATTGTGGGAAATGGAAGAATTGAAATGGACACCACTACATTTATTTACATAACTAATAATTACATGTCCAATCAGAAACCTCAATTCAAAGGAGGACAGAAGATAACCTGTTATAGATGTGGGGGGGAACATTTCATTAGAGACTGTCCACAACCTCCAACACTAAAAATAGAAGGGGCCTATTGTAGGGAGTGTGGCAGGGAACACTTAATAAGAGATTGCCCAAGAAACCCTCAAAAACAACAGAACACATCTAGTAACATACCGTTAAAAATAGTTAACATAATGGAGCAAGAAGAACTGAGTGATCATGATCAAGTAACTGTAAATTCCATAACAAGAGCTCAAGCTAAACAACAAGAAATAAAAAAGGAGACACACACACATGACCATAGGAACAATCTGTTTCCTAAAGAAAAGAAAAACAGACAAAATGGAAGATGGGAAAGAAAGATGAGAATGGGTAAAAATTTGGAAGAAGAAACTATAGAACATCCAAACAATAGCCAACCACAAAATAGATAGACTCAGGAAGAGGAAAAAAATTCACAAAGTCTGGAGACTCTGATAAGAGCGTACAAAGGAAGAATTCAAGATGGACCAAATCCTACAGATCATGTAATGGCATATCCTATGCCAGAATTAGAGGATGAAAGAATGCAAAGATGTAAACAAATCATACAAGAAGCACAATTTAAGATTGGGGAAATAGACAATCATCAAGCAACAATTGAAGGGACAAATGGGACATAAATCAGGAAACATCTTGATTAGGAAGATAATTCACAAATAACCTTCCAAATCAATCTAGACAAACACTGTACAATTTTATACCACACCACAATGGAGGAAATAGTAAAACAAAATCCTCAGCTACAACATAATATGAAGAATTGCGAAACAAAGCCAAAGAATCTAGATCCACATCAACAAGAATTGGAAGAGTTATTGTACATACCTATTGATAAAATAGGAGGATACTGTGAAGGAGAAGAAGGGAACTCAACTCCAAGAATACAATTTGGTGAGAATCATGCCAAAGCCATATTAGACAGTGGATCAGGAGTGGCAATCATGACTAAACAAACTTGGGAGAAATGGGGGTAGAATGAGTTAATACCCACTAAAATGAGATTACAAATTGCAGATGGACACATAGAAAAGCCCCTAGGAATTTGGGAAAAGGTGATTGTGGAAATATGTGGAATAGAGGTAGAGCACACTTTTGCCATAGTTGAATTTCCACAATCCACTTCATATGAAATCATCCTAGGAAGACCATTTATGAGACAGATGCAAATTGTGCAAGATTGGGGTAATGATTGTCTATACCTTCAGAGCAAAGGAAGGGTAACAAGAGTAAATTTAAGGAATGGGCAGTATTGTGACATGTCCCCTCAGGAATGGTTCAAAGTACATCAAAATCAAGAATTAAGTGAAGAACTGGGAGTGAAGAACAAAATGACACAGAACCATCAATTTGGAAATGTAATGTGATAAGGAACCACACATATAAGAAAAAGATGTTAAAAAAAGAAGATTGTCAAGGGAAAAGGAAGTCACAAGATGAAAGTTACATACCACAGAAATTTAAAGATGAAGAGTTTGAGCCTTATGGTTGGAATCAGATTTTGACCACAATGGATTTGGCCAATGATGAATATGTGGGAGTAAAATTCCAAAATGAAGAAGGATATGATATTTTTCATATAGGAATAAAAATGATCAAGGTGTCAAAAATAGAGGAAGATCAAGAGGAAAGAATAAATTTAAAAACTGGAAAAACACAATTCCTAGAAGAAGTTGAAGCTACAGATGCTATAAAAGACAAAATCTCAGGAACATATAGAAAAAGTAAACACAAAGAAATAGAAAAAGAACAAGAAGTTAAAAAAAATACAAAAATAAAGGAAGAAGATCAACAATTTGATGTTCCTTCAAACTTCAAGACCTATGAAGTAGAAGACAGATTACTTCTAAAAATGAAACCAAAAAGAGAAAAGAAAAAAGCGAAGGCATATGACAATGAGGAACAAACTAAGAAGATGGTGATCACTCAAGAAGAGGAGGAAGATAGACATATTGTCATAGCTGATGACATGTCCAGCCAAGAAGAAGAAGCATTGAGGAAATTGGCAAAAACTTATAGAGATGTGTTTGCTTACAGTTATAAAGATTTGAAAGAAATTGATCCTAAAATTTGCGAACATAAGATTCCTATTACTCCTGATGCAAAACCTAGCAAACAAAGACACTATACATTTAATGACAAATACTCTGCTAAAATTAAGGAAGAAATTGACAAACTGCTGGCTGCTAATTTCATCTATGAGATTGAATATACCGAGTGGATATCTCCTATAGTTTTGGTACCTAAGAAGAATGGGAAACTCAGGGTATGTATTAACTTAAAAAAAGTTAATGCTGCAACTATAAGGGACAACTATCCATTACCAATAACAGACCATCTTTTGCAAAGAGTTGCAGGTAAAGAAGTCTATAGCTTTTTGGATGGTTTTTCAGGATATAATCAGGTGCCAATAGCTTTGGAAGACCAACATAAAACTCCTTTCTCCACAGAATGGGGAATCTATGCATTTAGGGTTATGCCTTTTGGTTTAACCAATGCCCCATCAACCTTTCAAATATTGATGTGTCACATATTCAAAGAATTCCTTAGAAATATAATGGAAATCTATGTTGATGATCTTTGCACTTTTTCATTAAAAGACAAGATCATTTGAAAGATCTGGAAAATATATTCAAAAAATATAGAACATACAGAGTATGTTTAAATCCGGAGAAATGTGTGTTCTTTGTGAGACAAGGGAGAATGTTGGGTCACATAGTCTCTAGAAATGGAATATCAACTGATGAAAGAAAAATCAAGGCCATACTGGATCTTCCAAAACCGATAAATGTAAAAAGAACTTCAAACTTTCATGGGACATTGTGGATATTATAGGAAGTTTGTACACAAGTTTGCAGACATTGCAAAACCTTTGTATGCATTGATTACAAACTTCGAATGGACCACAGAATGTGACCAAGCCTTTGAGACTTTAAAAACTTGTTTGGTAACAACACCAATTCTAAAAACCCCACAATGGAATAAAATTTTTCATGTTCATGTGGATGCTTCAAATTATGCTTTGGGATGTGTGTTAGCACAACCAGTAGAAGGGAGCAAATTATGCTTTGGGATGTGTTTAGCACAACCAGTAGAAGGGAGCAAATTAGACTTTCCAATTGCTTATGCTAGTAGGCAATTTAATTCAGCAGAAAAGAATTATACAACCATTGAGAGGGAAGGATTGGGAATGATTTTTCCTGTAAAAAAATATAGACATTATCTTTTAGCTAACAAGTTTAAATTCTTTGTGGATCACCAAGCCTTACGCTACTTGGTAAACAAACCATGTCACACAGGTAGGATAGTCAGGTGGTTCCTCCTACTGATGGAATTTGAATTTGAGGTAGTGGTCAGACAAGGAAAAAATCATTTAAGAACATACCATTTGTCAAGAATCCAAACCAGAAAGCCAAGTTCACCTTTAGATGATGAATTACCAGATGCATATCTATTCAAAATAGAAAGTATTCCTGAATGGGCCATGACTTTAGTACCTTTGCTAACCATGGGACCTTGCAAAACACCTGGAAACAACACACATCTGGTATTACAAAGTAGGAATTTTGTACTACTAGCTAGACATTTGTATCATCTCAATCATATGGGTATATTGGAATATTGTACTCTAGAAGATGAGCACCAGGAGTATTTAAGAAGAGCTCATTGTTGGAATCCTTGTACTCATGCTTCCATGATAGTCACCTTAAACAATGTCAATAGAATGGGAGTACATTGGCCTAATAAGATTCAGGATGTAAGAAAATATGTTTCCAACTGTTGGGAATGCCAATCCTTGCAAAATTCAGAAATTACAACTTTGTATTGGTTCCAAAAAAATCCAGATTGGGAAAAAAAAATATTCTTCTGGATATTTTTTTTCTCTTATATCTGTCTAAAACCTTTTTTCATTTCAATATTTTCTTATTTAAAAAGGGAGTGCACTAGACATCTAGCTACACATGTGATGATCACTTCAAATTTTCTTGTACCCATGTTGCAAACAAGGAAATCATGGTTTATCTAATACTTTATCTTCTATTTTTTCTCAATATCTTTTTATCTCAAATAAATGTGGTTTTTTTTTTATATTTCTTGTGAATTATGTGGGTGGAGTTTTTTTGGTGTTATGTTATATTTTCTGTAGAATGGTGAATCCAAAGGAACTACCTATTTATGACATCAAAGCTGACTCTGTAACTTTGTCAAGAGGACATTGGTTTTTAGACAATGAAGCTGCAGTGGAAAATGTGGAGCTAGAATCTGATGAAGAACAGGATATCTTAGAAGCTGAGAAGATAGCTAAAGAGCTGAAGGAAACTCTCAATATCATTGCTCAACATATCTTTATAGTAGGAATTGGAGGCCATAAATACACAATGCTATGTCACTAATTCTACAAATTTCAAAAAGTTACATCTAATTATAAAAGATGGGAGGCAGTGGTGTTACACAGACTACTGGATGAACCTCTATTCTTTATAGATTTTGAAAGGGTATCACAAGTCATGTCTAGTTTGTTGGAAGTAGGCAAAGGTAATGAGGCATATTTCAGGTGTTCAGTTAAGGATAAAGAGAACAAGGAAGTACAGATCACCATTAAAGCAGAACATATCAAGGCAGCTCTTCAATTTTATTCCATGGGAACTAAATTGGATTGCAGTTTTGTGAAAAAGAATAAAGCAACTTATGCTGGATATTCAAAGTTTGTGGATTTCAAAGGAAAGGAAAATGAAGAATTTGCCATCAGAATGTTTCTTCAGTATCTGTGTTTTCCAAAGTTGCCAAGATATACAATGCCACATAAGCCAGTAACATTGATCATGCTCAATAATAAGGACAAGACTAAACCTTTTGGAGTAATGGATGTAACTCCCTACATTCATGACCAATTGAAGGAAGCAGAAAAGCATTGGGAACAGAGGACGTTTATGAATGGAGCACAGCTTTTAACAAGAATTATATACCATGTTTTAGGTATGGAGGATCAGCTCAAATTGGCTCCAGAAACTCAATATTTCAGGAATTTGATGTCACGAATTAAAACTCCTTCAAAGATGATGTTTTTAAGAGAAGTAGAAGCCCAGACAAGCATGAGGGGATCAGAAAGAAAAAGGAAAGGGGTATCAAAAGAAGTCATTCCAGTAAAGAAGAGAAGATTAGATCCAAGGAATGTGGTCTTCGAACAAGAAGAAGTGACAAAAGAGGAATGTGAAGCAGTTCAGAAAGAAGTGCAAGCCTCAAAGGAACCCCATCCACCTCAAACAAGCAAGGAACAACTCTATTCATATTTGACTCAAGGTAATGATAAGAGGGAAATATATGAAGCTCAGTATCAAAAAATGTTGGAAAATTATTCATGTAAAGCAATTGATCGGGTACAAGAAGAGGTGGAACATTATGAAGAATTGCATGATCAAATGATGGCTGCAGAAACTAAAGAAGTATTTGTCAAAAAAGAAGTAGAATTATTGGCCTATTTTAAAGAATTACAAGGTCCTGTAGAGACTAGAACTACAATAGTAGTGAAAAGGAAGGTATAGAAAAAACCTGCCCAGAGAAAGAAGTTAACCAAAAAGAATAAGGGTAAGGCAATTGAACATGTACAGATGCAAGAGTTAGTAAAATTATCATTAGAAATATCATCAGAAGAAAAGAATCAAAAGAAATCAATTGGAGTGGAAGAGCACAGAATGGACAAACCAGGGATAGCTAGTACCTCAAAATTTTCATCAGATTCAGAAAGTGATATAGAAAATTTTCTTCTCAAGAGTTTAAATCTCTCAGTACCAAGCACTCCAATAACCACAATACAATCTTCTGTAAAAAGCAAAAAACTAGAGGAATTGAGTCAAAAAATAGAAGGGATATAGATCTGTGAAGGATTAACAAAACAAGTTAGTACTGGGGATGGAAAAAGGAAATTAGAAGGTAAACAAGTGATGAGAAAAGAAGAAGGTGAAGCAAAAGAAGCAAAGGAAGAACTCAGTAGTGGGCTGGGGTGGACACAGGACTTAAAGCTATATGGACAAAATTCTCACAACAATTTTATTACCAACCATATGAGGAAAAACCAGGATTGGAAGGAGAAGCACAATTACATAGTCAGATGCAGAGTCAAGAGGATGGAGGCAAAAAAGAAGAAAAGGTTGCACTATTAGAAAAATCAGAAGGAACAGATTCTAAGGAATATATAGAAGGGAAAGCAGAAACACAAATAAATCAAAGTATAGAGGAGGTACTTTTTGATCTAAATCATAATGAAGAGTCCACATATACAGGTAATTAGGAAAACGAAGAAGAATTAGACCTTATGGACATAGATGAGCAGGAGGTGATCAGATAAAAAACTCAGTAGAGGGTGACTCAACCTCAATCTAGGGAAACAAAGTCCAGGAAAAGGAGGGACAGGTCATTCAAGAAGAAAAATAGGAAATTGAGGAAAAGAAGGCAGAAGAGATGGAAGAAGAAAGACTATGAAAAGGAAGAGAATCAGGTTATAGAATATGAGGAAGAGGAGGGAGAAACAAATGAATATAAAGAGGAGAAGTAAATAGAAGTAAAGCAAATCGAGTTAGAAACTGGCCTTGAGAGGATACCAAAGGATATCAGATCTGCATGTCAAATCATCATGAGTAACATAGAACAATTCAGACCCTCCAGCAAGAATATGATTATATCAGGGATGGTGGCTGAGCTGGAATTTGTAAAAGGTAGTATGATCATTAAAGAGCAAAAGAAAGAAAAGGAACAGCTGGAAGATCAGATTAGGGCCATCAAGGAAGAGAATGAAATTTTGTCTCAAAGAATAATTTCATTAGAAGGACAAGAAGCTCAAAGCCAGAATAAAATCCAATTTCTTGAGGACAAATGTGCTAAGCAGTTGGAGCATAATAGTAAGATGGACATGGAATTAAAGAAAATGGAAGGAAGATTTAGAACCCTTCAAATTTCATATCAGATCATGGTCAAAGCCAATGACGACATAAACAGATTGTTGATGGAGGAAGGCAAAATGAAAGAAGAAAGTAAGATTGTCCAAATAACCCAGGATGAGAGGGAGGAGTTGAACAAAGAAATTCTAAGGTTACAAACAGAATTGAAGGAAGTCAAGGAAATGGAGAAGCAAGCTAGTGTGCATGCTGCTAGTGCAATGAGAGGATACAACAAATTACATTTGGATATAGCAAAATAAAGGAGTGAATGGCAATTGGATATAGAAAGAAGTGAATGGAAATCAGAGAAAGAGTTATTGACATCCTAGAATCAAGGATTAATGTTGATGGTGGAGAAGTTACAGAAAAACTTGGAAGATTCACAAAAACAGGTTAAAGAACAGGTAGTGACTACACAAGCAGAGGAACATGAAGGAGGAGAAGATAACAGAAATCAAAATTTTGATGAACAAGAAGATAAAGCTGTTGAAGAATATTCAGATGAATTTGTTCAAAGGCTTTTAATAGATAGGGAATCAAGAATGGAATTCATAAGGAAAATGCATAATGAATATGAAGAACAGATTGTAAAGTTTGCTCTTAATAAAGGATTAAACCCAGGTCAACATCATTGGGCAGCAGATGGGTTAGGAATACCTTTCTGTATGATTATGGAGAGTATTAAAAATTATCAGATTGCAAGGGTAGGACTACCACCAAACAAATATATGGAATCTGAAGAAGACATTAATGTCACTAAGGAGTTGTTTGAAAAAGCTAATCCTAAATGGAGGAACAGATGGTTGGATGCTAATAAGGAATGCAGAAAGATCTAGAAAGAGGCACCTTTACAATTAAAAATAAATCCAGCCTATTGTCTAGTAGCAAGGAGAAGAGAATGGTCAGTGTTTTGGGAAAGAAGAAATGCAGGATAGATTCCAACAAAATGGCTGAATTTTCCAAAAATAGCAGGACCAAAAGTAGAAACATGGCCAACAAAGAAGTATATGATTGATACAGCAGAATCTGTTATATCTACATACAAAGATGTAAATGATCTAGCTTGTATATTATTGGTAAGAGTGATGCGACTTGTGGTAGCATGCATAGAAACCTTCACAGATACAGATGTCAGGACTCTCAACTATATTGGATTCAACTCACCTACAGATGCTCTACTTTTTTATCTAAGTGAAACACCAGATCGAATTTGTTTAATGGCCTATTACAACAAAATAGTATTTTTGGGAAGCCATTATCTTCAAATCTTCGAAGATGCTTTTGACTATGGATTTTTTGAAAGAGAGTCAGAAATTTTTGGGAATTTATCAGTAATCACTAAATCAAGACTCACTGCATATGAAGCTGCTTATATAGAATACTTGAAGAAAGATGTGATAGACAGACCAGAGGCAGCATTACAATGGAGGAAAGCTTTATTTGAAATAGTCAACAATTTGAATATTAAAGAAAGAAAGAGTCATGACTTATTGTCTCAGGCAAAGAAAGAAAAAATGAAGGAAGCTCTCATTATTTCTCTTGTCAGGATATTTTTGTCAGGAGCCAAAAATTCTAGGAGGGGAAGGATGTTAGAGGAAGCAATTTTTGAAGGGAAATTATTTGTAAAATGTCAAAAATTGGTAGACATATTTATACAAATGTTGTAAAAATTGAGGAAGAGTCTTCCTCATGTAAAATAAGATCATATGTATTTTTCCTAGAATTTTTGGAAGCTCTTAGATAACATATTTTTAGAATAGAAGGAGAAAAGGACCAAATTCAAGTGTGAAAAAGGACAATTGAAAACGTATAAAAGATAATTTCTTCTATTTTGAAGAGCTTGGTTGTATTATTCTGATGCTATCCAAGTAATGAGAAGAGCTTTCCTGCAGATTATCGTGTTTTCTCCTTTCATGTTCTTTCTCTTGATTTGTTGAGTCTTATCATTGTGTAATCCATGGAATTTGTGAACTTATCTTGTGTATTTCTGAGTGAGATGAGTGAAGGTGGATGATTCTCACTGTATTGAGTAAGAAAGTGTAGAAGAAAAAAGCTGGAACTGAAAATTCTTAGTTTTCACAAAACCGCGATTGTCTCGTCTGTGTGGTACAAGTACTCTTTTTGGATTTTGAATTCATATTTGTATTCTACTTTGGAAATGGCAACTTTAGGCACAAAGATCATTGAAAATGCTGTTCTAGAACTCAAGATAATCAAAACCCTAGATATTTCTCTCCTTCTTCATAAACTTCTTAGAAAAACAGTCATCTCAACTCATATTCTTGGATTCCATTAAATAGAAGGGGCTGTGGTCTTTGCATACTTCCTAGATTGACAATTTAAAGATGTGTAGTTGATCTTTTGTGCTATAATGATTGGAGAGGACAAATCCAAAGGTTAACAACAAACAACATATACATATACATATACATATACATATACATATACCTATACCTATACATATACATATACATATACATATACATATACATATACATATACATATACATATACATATACATATACATATACATATACATATACATATACATATACATATACATATACATAAATACATATACATATACATATACATATACATATACATATACATATACATATACATATACATATACATATACATATACATATACATATACATATACATATACATATACATATACATATACATATACATATACATATACATATACATATACATATACATATACATATACATATACATATACATATACATATACATATACATATACATATACATATACATATACATATACATATACATATACATATACATATACATATACATATACATATACATTTACATATACATATACATTTACATATACATATACATATACATATACATATACATACACATATACATATACATATACATATACATATACATTTACATATACATATACATTTACATATACATATACATATACATATACATATACATACACATATACATATACATATACATACACATATACATATACATATACATTTACATATACATATACATATACATATACATATACATATACATTTACATATACATATACATTTACATATACATTTACATTTACATTTACATATACATATACATATACATATACATATACATACACATATACATATACATATACATACACATATACATATACATATACATTTACATATACATATACATATACATATACATACACATATACATATACATATACATACACATATACATATACATATACATTTACATATACATACACATATACATATACATATACATATACATATACATATACATACACATATACATATACATATACATATACATACACATATACATATACATATACATATACATTTACATATACATTTACATATACATTTACATATACATATACATATACATATACATATACATATACATATACATATACATACACATATACATATACATATACATATACATACACATATACATATACATATACATATACATTTACATATACATTTACATATACATATACATATATGTACTATTGAATTGAAAGAGGTGTTCCAACATCCATGGAATCAAGAACATAAACCTTTGGTGTTGAGCTTTCTCTTTCAACAAGTGGTTGAGATTGTGGAGGTAGAGAAACTTGTGAATTGTTTACCAACTACTCTATGCTTTCGAGAAAGCCATGGAAATGCAAACTTGGTTTGAAAAGAAAAAATTGATTGAACAATTCGTTGGCCTCAAGCATAGTGTGAGCTAGATCTAACATTTTCATGCAAATTTTTGTCCATTAAATATCTAAATCTGTTTTAGGGTAACTCTTGTCTAGGTTTGTAGCTATTCACCCTTCTTGAAGTCAAGCTTGGTAGGCCTTGAACATCATGTCCAAACCTTCTAGGGTTGCATCTGCAAGAATAGACCCTAGTTGTGGCCTATTCACAATGAGTGTTTGGGTGGGATGAAGTGGAGTGGATGGAGTTACACTATGTGAGGGGTTTTGAGAGGCGTTGTTTCCTTTTTTTTGCATCCCTCAGGCTTTCTTCTAGTTTGAATAACGTTTTAGCCCACTTACAATTGACCTTCTCCCTGGTATCCTTCCATGTTCTTTTTTTCCTCTTATTAGCTCTCCCAGTTCATTTGAATCTAATTGTTCAATTGGTTTAGTGTGTTGTAAGGCTTGTGTCCTAGTGATTTCCTATATAGGAGCCATGTTAACACTACTTGAACTTGAATCCACCACTAAGCCTACCACATTAATTGGTGTAACCTTGGTCTCACTAGATGGGCTTGGGCAATCTCTCTAGAGATGTTCTTTGAGGCACTCAAGACAAAATCCTTGTATTGTAATGGTATGCCCTTTTCTTGGAGCCACTGGCTGGGGTCATTCACAAATGAAATGGTTGCCCTAACATCTAAAACATAGTCCTCTAGGGGCTTGCGATCTCATTCGCCTCACTTGGGGCCTAGGGTTTGGATTCATATATATGACATTGGAGTATTCTGGCTCCCAATTTGGTTCCATAGGTAATGCCTCATATTCATACAGATAAGTGTCACTATGCTCTCGTGACTTTGCGTAATAATCTCATGGACTATCTTCATGGGTGTAGTCAAAACTCTGAGCATGATGGTCATTTTTTGAGACCAAAGGGATCAACGATACCAATGCTCTATAAGGGTTCCTCTACCATTGCATACTTAACTGGGATCACATTGGTAGGAGGTGGTGGTTGGTTTCCTAGGATCAGTTGTGGCCTATATGGTGCTTGGTATTGTTGTTGGTATTGAGCTTGATATTGCTATTGTGGCCTATAATATGTCTATTTGTATTGGTTCTGATACCTACCTTATTGGTAAGGTTGTTGATAAGTGTTTTTGATAGCCTACCTATTGTAGAGACAATCTTGAGCCATATGGTTTGTGTATTTTCTCTCAATAGTGCAATATGGACTATTAGGGTTTCCTTGGGGTTAATCCATGATCAAGCAAACATTAGCCATGTGGTCTCCTCCATAGTTATAACATTGTTTCATTGAGACCATCCTAGGGTTGTTCTTACTTGAAACTCCTAACTTTTAAGCCACTTTCTCTATCGATTCTTCTATTGATGTAAACTATTTAGAGGTGAAACTTGTAGCACTATCTGAGTCTTTATAGATCGTAGAAAGCTCTATCTCTTCACCCAAGTTATCCTCTATGTCTATGGACATCCACACACACTATTATATGGATCTAGGCTCTTTCAAGTACACATATGATCTTAACTTCACACTTAGTAAGCCATAAAAACAAGACTACTTGTTTGGCTCGTGTGGGTAGTTTAGGAATAGGAAATCTTTCTAGGTATTATCTAAATCTTCTTCCTACTGGTCTAATTGTTTCTTTAGGTGTCTGCTTGAAGTTTTGTGGCTTAAAACACATTAAGTGTTCTTGAGAGTTAGATGAAAGGCATTATATTGAGTGAACATGTCATCAACTTGTTCACCTCTCAATACTTCTCTAGAATCTACTACATGATCGTATGGATCTCTTTTGCCATCCAAGTAATGTTTCATGGGCTTAACCATGTGTGTAGGCCTCAAGATCTTGGAATGTTTTCTGGGTCTTGGCAGAGGAAATTCATTTTCAACTCTTTTAAGTATTGGGCCTCTATGCCTCTCTTGATATGTTCTGTTTGTCTCCATTCTTGATCCATTTCTTCCTATAGGCTAGGCAAAACTCACTTTCGGTGTCTCTCTAGCTCTATCTCTCTTTGGGTTCCATTAGCTTAGGATGATCTTGCTCCTTGGAGGCCATGTAAAACATTGGATCTTGGTGGAGGGAAGATTATTTTTCCCTTTTAGGTGTAGGCATGCCTACCTTGCTCCATAACTAGGAACATCCTCTCTAAAGTGTTATCTAGATAGAAAACCTTGCCTCGTGTCTCTGGGTCCTTAAACTCATAAACGGTGATTGATCCAACTTCATTAGGTTGGTCGGGTTTAAACCTCCAAAATGCCTCATGAGTGATCCTATTCAAGAATAACTCTATGCTTTGATTGACTTGTGGAATCCACTCTAGAGTGATCACTCTAGTCAAGGCGGATTTACCTCCAGGTGTCCTAGATTCTTCTTCTTCCTTGTACTCTTCATGTGTTTGTGCAAATCTTGAGCTCCAACAATTGGTATTAGAGTAGGTCACCACTTCATCTATGGTGTCATTGACACCCCTCCAATCAGATTCTTATAATCACATAAAAATTGGTGAGCATACTTAGGGTGATTGGGATTTAATAGTAGCTTCACTATGTGGCATTGAAATTTTGGTATGAGCTTGTTTCATCTGTTCAACGCACTATCACAATGACTATGTAGGATATTTTTTCATTTTGTGCCAAACATATCAATGGATATTGGCTTGCCAATACAAATGGCTCAAAGTGAGGTATAGGTTTAATAGAGCTTGGCTCAGTGTTTCTTTTCAACTTTTTGAGATAGAATCAGTCAATTTTTTGACTCGGTCTTTGTTTTCAACTAAATAGGGTATTTAGTGAGTGGCCATGGCTGAAAGCAATGATGCATTATGTATGTTTGTTATTGAGGATAAGTTGGATGGTACTAATTACCTATTGTAGGCATATATGATGCATTATGAATTGATAGTAAAAGGATTGTGGAGTATTGTGTAGGGTGTTGAAAAGTGTCATACTACACCTACAAATACAGTTATTGAAGGTGATGTAGATGGTGTTGAACATGATGATCTTCAATTTCCTAGTCATGTTGTGGTTGTTGTCCACTAACTACAAAGAAACTTTGATGGATGGGAGAGATGCTCAAGCACATGCATTGATAGCTATTGTCTTTCAAATGTCCATTATTCCCCACATTCACTATTCTAAGACAACAAAGGATGCTTGGAATACACTTACAACTTTATACCAAGCAAGAAATGAAACTCGTGTAGCTTAGATAAAAAAACAATTGGATATTGAACATACGAATGAAGGAGATTCCATGGATAGGCTTTTTACAAAGATCAAAGATTTGAAGAAGTAATTGTTTTATGTTGATGAAATCTTGCTAGATAGTTCATTCATGCAAACTGTTCTTAATGGTCATCCAAATTCATATCAGCATTTTGCTTATACTCTTCAATTGATGATGAAAGGAAATCCAAATGCCTTAACATTTGAGGAGTTATTCTCTATTATGTTACAAGAAGATATGTCTAGGAAGAACATGTTAATTATGTCTGTCTTAGATCTAGCTTTCTTAGCTCGTCAGAAGGGCAAAGGAAAATGGATCTCATCTACTAGTAAGAAAAAATTTACTAATGTTGCATAGTGGAAGAAGGAAGACAAAGATGAGAGGAAAACAAAAAATCGAAAGCAGTTTTGCAAATACTATAAGGGAAATGATCATGTCATAAAGAGTTATCCAAAACTGGCAACAAAAATGGTAGAAAAGAAAGGGGTTGGAATGGTTGTTGTAGAGGCCTCTACACCTAAAATAGAGTCAGCTAATCTTGTTCAGAATGAAGAATGTGCATTTACTACTATTTGCAGCTATGATCCATCTTCTCATGAGTATTGTATGTCTACAATAGACTCAAATGTTTGGTATTTTGGTATTTTGCTAGTGGTGCAACCAAACATATTACCTCGCATTGTAGTATCTTAGTTCACTTGAGCCTACCCCTATGGGAAATGCAATCACATGCATTCAAAACTCCTCTTATCCTATAATTGGAGGTAAGATCATTCTAACTATTGTTGATGGCAATTCTTTTACATTGTTAGATACTTTTATATGTGTGAGGGATCAAGAAAAATTTGTTGTCACTTTCAATATTAAACAAGATTGGCTTGGTTGTGAAATTTGTTGATATCAGATGTACAATCCATGATCTCTCAAATAGTGATGTTATTATTGCTTCTAGCATTTTATGTCATGGGTTGAAATGCATTTCAATCTAAGCTTGGGATAAAATACTAGTGTATAGTGTTGTATACACCTCAAAAAAATGGGGTTGTTGAAAGAAAGAACATGTCTTTTATGGAAATGGCAAGATATATGGTCAAAACACAAGCTTTGCTACATTGCTTCTTGGTTGAGGTTGTTATGTGTGCAACATATGTACTTAACATGTGTCCCACTAGAGCACTATAATCGATCACTCCATATGCAGCTTGGCATGGTTGCAATCCATCTGTTTCTCATCTGCACGACTCTGGTTGTTTGACATATACATTAGTGCATGAAGAACAACACGGAAAGCTGGATGTTAAAGCAATGAAATGTATTTGTGTTGGGTAGAGTCTGGAAAGAAAAGGCTATCGTTTATATCATCCATAATCTAAATGCATTTTGGTTAGCTGTGAGGCTATTTTTGTGGAAGATGCAATTCAACCATTAATTTCATGTACCAAGGACACGTCAATTAGATCAAAGGATGTGTATGACACTTTTTTGCCTCTTTTTATAGGTGGATAGTCAAGACTTGGTCCAAATGAGGAAGTTTCTTGGCCTATAGAGGTTCCAAATGATAATGCAAATCATTCCATTTTTTATGTAGATTTACATGATGCACTTTTTTATGAGAGGCTTGACATAGAAGAGGCCAAAACTATGCCTAAATGGTTGGTGAAAACCTCTAGAGATAGTAAATTAGATGCACCATTGACATATCATACCTGTTCAAGCAATCATACTGCTTCCTTTGCATCAGATTTCTATGCAATGGTTGTCTCTAGTCTTGTGATGAGAATGAAAATTTTTCTTTTGAAGAAGCATAAAATTCAAAAACTTGGATGGCTGATATGCAATCAGAATATGATGCTATTATGAAAAATGGTTCTTGATCTTTATGTGATTTTTTTCCAGGAAAAAAGGCCATCAACAATAAATGGATATACAAGCTGAAACGTAAGCTTGTATCAACAATTGATAGGTGTAATGGGAGGCTTGTTGCCAAAGGTTATTGTCAAGAGAGAGGCATTGATTTTGATGAGATGTTGCTTTCACATGATGAATGACCAATTTTCATAGCGTTTGTGCACTTGTAGATCACCATGGTTGGAATGTACGTTTGCTCTAGGTCTTCCATTTTTGCCTTGACCACTGCGTGTTCAAGTCCAAAGGGTCGATCTAGGTTTTTAAGTTGGATGACTGGTCTTCAGAGCCCATCCTCATAGATGCGAGAACGTAATTGGTTGGTCCTGATATATTCCAATTGCATTATATAGGTACCTTCTGGTGTTTGTAAATAGGCGGTGCTTGAGCTTTCTACAGGTCTCTCCATGCTAAAAGACATTTTTGAATCACTTGTTTCTGAACTTAGCACATAGGGATAATCACTAAGTTGTTGTGTGCATGACCTAGCTATGTGAGTGACACTAACTTCAGACGATTTGATGATTTTTCTATCCTGGCCTAGGTGTCTACCTGATCTAAGGTTCATAAGCTTTCTCTACTAGTCCCAAATTTCCCAAGTACAACCACTTTGTAATGTTCTTTTGAATCAATTACTTATTCTTTTATAGATTTCTTTGATGTAATCTTGTCTGAAAAATATCATCATTAGGAATACTTGAGATTTATCGCACTTTGAGATGTGATTGATCCACTTAAATCTTTTTCATTTAGGGTTTGTCACAATAATATCCTAACTTATGCTTGAACTTGAGTAATTAGGGCTTCTTGTAGTTATATCATTCCTAACATGATCCTAATTAATCAATACCAGTTATCGCACTTGGCCTCTACCAGAAATTGACTGAGGGGGTTGAGAATTCTTCCAACCTCGAGTTTAGTGCTCAGAAAAGCGCACTAATGTCGAATAAGTATGCTCCCCAAACCTTGCTTTGTTATGCTTTTTACCTTGCTCTAGACACCCTTGAATGGCTCTTAATGGAACTATAAAAGTCCCAAGTTTAGATTAAGCTTTAACTTTACTCTATTTCAAAAACAATTTTGAATCATGCATTTTTTAAAGATCCATTTCCCCCCTTGTATTGCGGAAAAATCCTCTAGAGCTCCCTTGGCTTCCTAAAGATAAAAAAAACAGATTTTGGATGAAAATATTATGTCAATTCAAGCTCCTAAGGGCAAAACAAACAAACAAAACCTCTCGGAATATTTATGTACATCTTAAAGGAAGCCACGATTGTGTGAAAATGTCATGATTGTCTAAGAGAATCTTGATGTTATGAGAAAATTGCAATGTTGAGACAATGAGAGAATCACGATTTTGTGAGAGCCAGACAATCACAATGCTGTGAGACAATCATGATATTGAGAAAACTAGAGAATTGCAATTTTGTGAGAATCATGTTAATATATTTAGGTAGTGATGTGTGTGAACACACTAGGACTACCGGGGCACTTTTTTCTCTCTTTAGGAGGTTCCCCCCCTTCTATATATGTCTATTGCCCTAATGTCTTAAAATCTTGTACATTCTCATGGTAATATATTCAATATTGTGTGTGCTCCAAGCTTCTTCTTCTTCCTTGTGTTCTTCACGTGCTTCTGCAGACCTCAAACTCCAACAATTGGTATCAGAGTAGGTCACGGCTTCATCTAGGGCATCATCGACACCCCTCCGATCACAGTCTCAAAATCGAACGAAATTTGGTGAGCATACTCAGGGTGATTAGGAGATCAAAACAGCTTCACATTGTGGTGTCAAAATCACTATTTGAGCTCATTTCAGCCTCCAAACACACTATCATAGTGCCTTTGTAGGCTATTTTGTCTTTTTGTACCAGAGATATATATAGGTTTCGGTTTCCCAATATAATCATCTTAAAGTCTACTATAGGTTTAGTAGAACTCAACAGGGTAGTTCTGTTCAACTTTTTGAGATACAATCAATTTTCTACATCATGTTATTTTAGTCAGTGGCCATGGCTGAAAGTAATGATGTATTCCATACGTTGGCTATTGAGGGTAAGTTGGATGGTACCTGTTGGCATACAATTCATAAGAAGAGCATACAGGCAAAATGGAGCAGTCATGCATAATATGGCAACAAGGCCCAATCATTTTTTCCATATATTATTTCCAACTTGAGTGATTTTCATCACTACATACACATTGTAAATCCCATTTTTGGTAGAATAGACTCCATTTTGTTCGAGACGAGGAGTCCTCGAGCTTGAGGAGTATTAGAATTAGCTACATACCAATTTTCATAATTTTTAGACTCTGTTTGAGCCCCCAAATACGCTCTAGAACCTAATTTTTAACTAGGCTGGACACTAGGTCTGGACGAGACCAAAGCTAGTCAAAAAACTATAAAAAGAGCTAGAGAGCTCATTTTGGAGGTTAGATTATTAGTGATTTGAGCTTATGTAAGAGAATTTTTTATTAATGCAAAGAACTCCATTGTTCCTCTTCTTGTTCTTGCCTTGTGTGTGCGTGTGTGTGTGTGTATGTGTGTGCATGTTTGTGTGCTTCTCACTCACACACTTGTGCCATCACTTGCTCATAGTCTTCATACTAGTCCTCACGTCTCCATGGATTGACAATTATGAGGTGGATCTCCTCACATTGTTACTTGCCATTGTGCTGATGGAGAGTGTTAATCTCCAAAAGAACAACCTACTCTTGAATTTAGAACACCTCTATATCAAGAGTAAGTCAAAACCTTCTCCAATTTAAGAGATCAATGACCAAATATCAATTTCTTGACTAAACTGTGAAGGAGGAAATTACTCAGAAACTCTACTGCATAAATCTTGCTCATTGACTGAGTAAATGTGTAAAGTTTTTTATGAAACTTTGCACAAGATGTCGCCTAAAGATTGTGCATCTTCTCCAAGTCAAATCACTCCAAAAGATTCAGTAGATCTTGAGAAATCTACTTACCAAGTCAGCTATGTCTAAATCTGCACTTCTGAGAAGTCGATTTGGACACCCTTAACTTCTTAACTTTAATTCTCTCAGTATAGAACTCGTTTAAGCAAATGCTTTTAGCCACGAGTAGCTTACCTTCCAACTTAAAGATTAAGTGCTTACTTGCACAAAACTTTAAACTGTGGAGTGAGAAATGATCAAATCATTAAGATCGAAATTTCCACCTGTTTCAGGAACCAGTGAGTACTTTCTCACATGTAAATGTTCCTATACACAATTCTCTTAGCCTGATCACAATTAGACTCTCAAACTCTAGCCATAGATTGATTAACTATGGACTTAGACATCTCCAAAAGGAATTCACAAAAGATTTACTACACAAGGAGAAAACTCAGAAACTTCGGGCGCAAAAATTCTGTCATTTCTGAAGAAGACTACAACTGAATGAGAGAGAGACTTCAACTCACTTCTCATGTGTCTAATGACACTTACTACATCTCATTTCTCTATTCCTATGCTCATACATAGTCTCTCCTTGTCTTCTCTATTTCCCCGACATTTTTCCAAAATATTTATAGGCAAATATGTACAAGTTTATGACTATTCAAAACTCTAAGTGATCTATGTCTTCACTAATGTACATATGTGTACAAATCATTCATCCTGTGAATGTGTCCACCTTCTTTGTTTCTAGAATTGTTCTAATCTCCATTCTTTGTCTTCAAATCTTCAATTGGTGATTGGTCTGCACCAACAGCTCCCCCTCAATCATGAATTGAGGTTTCTCTAACCTTCTTTATGCCTGCCATGTCTTTAAACTTCTGTAACTTTGGTCCATCCAAGCTCTTTGTAAGCATATCAGCTATCTGATCTTTTGTCGAAGTATGTATGACTTCAATCTCCTTATCCATCACTTTCTCTCTTAGAAAGTGATACTGTATCTCAATGTGTTTGGTCCTGGCATGAAAAACAAGATTAGCAGCTAGATATAATGAACTCATGTTATCACCATAAATGATAGGTATGCTTTGTATAGTGTCAAAACTCTTCATTAGAGTCTTAAGCCATATCACTTCTTTTGCAGCTTCAACCATGCCTTTGTACTCTGCTTCTGTAGATGACAAAGCAACTGTATGTAAGCTATCAAATCTTTGCTCATTAGATGAGCTTCCATCCTCATTGACCATGCAGGATAGTTCTCTCTATCCAACTTCTCTATTTGAAGAGAATCTCCCATCCTTCCTTCACCTGTATATTGAATTCTTTAACCTTTATAAAGTATAAGGTTACCTTTACTTCGAATGATACTCCTTTTGACTTCCTTGATGTCGTATGATCTCCTTCTCAAGCTTTCCTTGCAAGCTTTCACCCTTTGAATCTTCAGATGTCAAATTCTTTGTAGCTGCAGCAGTCGGGATCCTCCTTTTCTTCAATTCTGATACTTCCTGCTCTGATACCACTGATGGAGAGTGTTAATCTCCAAAAGAACAACCTACTCTTGAATTTAGAACACCTCTATATCAAGAGTAAGTCAAAACCTTCTCCAATTTAAGAGATCAATGACCAAATATCAATTTCTTGACTAAACTGTGAAGGAGGAAATTACTCAGAAAGTCAGCTGCATAAATCTTGCTCATTGACTGAGTAAATGTGTAAAGTTTTTTATGAAACTTTGCACAAGATGTCGCCTAAAGATTGCACATCTTCTCCAAGTCAAATCACTCCAAAAGATTCAGTAGATCTTGAGAAATCTACTTACCAAGTCAGCTATGTCTAAATCTGCACTTCTGAGAAGTCGATTTGGACACCCTTAACTTCTTAACTTTAATTCTCTCAGTATAGAACCCGTTTAAGCAAATGCTTTTAGCCACGAGTAGCTTACCTTCCAACTTAAAGATTAAGTGCTTACTTGCACAAAACTTTAAACTGTGGAGTGAGAAATGATCAAATCATTAAGATCAAAATTTGCACCTGTTTCAGGAACCAGTGAGTACTTTCTCACATGTAAATGTTCCTATACACAATTCTCTTAGCCTGATCACAATTAGACTCTCAAACTCTAGCCATAGATTGATTAACTATGGACTTAGACATCTCCAAAAGGAATTCACAAAAGATTTACTACACAAGGAGAAAACTCAGAAACTTCGGGTGCAAAAATTCCATCATTTCTGAAGAAGACTATAACTGAATGAGAGAGAGACTTCAACTCACTTCTCATGTGTCTAATGACACTTACTACATCTCATTTCTCTATTCCTATGCTCATACATAGTCTCTCCTTGTCTTCTCTATTTCCCCGACATTTTTCCAAAATATTTATAGGCAAATATGTACAAGTTTATGACTATTCAAAACTCTAAGTGATCTATGTCTTCACTAATGTACATATGTGTACAAATCATTCATCCTGTGAATGTGTCCACCTTCTTTGTTTCTAGAATTTTTCTAATCTCCATTCTTTGTCTTCAAATCTTCAATTGCTGATTGGTCTGCACCAACATGTGCTAGAGTGACACCAAATTTGGTGCCGTTGTCGGGGAGAGAGCTTCGAGGACGAGCGTGTGATGGTAAGATGTAGAGTTGAGACATTGGAGTCATAGGTAATATCCTTTATTTTCCATATTTTTCTTCTTTTCTTTCTTGTTTTTGCATCACCATCATCCCCATCATCCTCATCACCATCTCCCACCTCCATCTCCATCTTCACAAAAATTTCAATTTTTGGTCATATTCTACTCCCCACCTCATTTCCCTCATTTCACTTGTGAGAGAGAGCGAGAGAGAGCTTGCATGCTATCTGTTTTAGTGTGTGTGTTTTCACTTTGTTGCAGGATCTAGCTATACCACCATCTCCAGCAGCTTGCGCAGGTACGACAAAACTCTGCACAGGTCTCGAGACGAGGACCTCTATCTATCGTGACAAACAGAAAAACTTAATATTCTTTGAATGCATGCTTGGCACGATAACCTACACCATTAGAGCACTCCAAATCATTTGAAGTTTCTAAAAAAAATTGCGTTTTTTTTCAGTCTATCGCGACAGACACCCGTCTATCGTGACATACAGCGTCTATCACGACAGACACCATCTATCGCGATAGATAGAACCCCACGACACAGGCCGTCTATCGCGACAAACACCATCTATCGCAACAGACAAAGCCCACAACAGACGATAGACCCTGTCTATCGCGACAGACACCATCTATCGCGATAGACCAAAAGCACGACAGATGACAGACACCCTCTATCGCGACAGACACCCATCTATCGAGACAGATAGAGCCCACGACAGACGATAGATCTCCTCTATCGCGACATACACTCATCTATTGCGACAGACCAAAAGCACGATAGATGACAGACTCAGTCTATTGCGATAGACAGTGTCCATCGCGACAGACAGGACCCCATGACAAACACCATCTATCGTGATAGACCAAACCACGACGGATGATAGACCTCGTCTATCGTGACAAACAGGGCCCACGATAGACAATAGACAGACCTCATGATAGATCCCATCTATCACGACAGACAGCCCTACGCGATAGCCAGTGTCTATCGCGACAGACACCGTCTATCGCGATAGACACGCATTTTTGGCAAAAAATAAAGGGGTAATTTTTTGAAAATTTAGGCTAAATTTTGGGCATATTTGCATACTCAATTACTCATACACTTACAAAGGCCTTAGAAAAATGCACTAAACTCCTAAAAGGTCCTGATTGTCTGTTTTAACCCCCTGAACCCTGAACTGTCATAACTTTTTCATATGAAATCCATTTTTTGAGCTCTAAGGCTTGTTAGAAAGCTCGTTCTCAAGTCTAAGAGTAGGTTAAATTGCAGTCAAGGGACAACTTAAAGGAAAAGAACCTAAACTAAGTGGACAAAGAACATCAAGTACAACACATTCAAGTACTCCTGATGACGCTAAATTAAAGACAAGAACACACATAAAAAGGAGCTCAAAAGGAACAAGTGATTGGTATCAAAGAATCAACAACGTGGTTGTACAAGGATCATTGGGATCAATTGGAAAGGCATATGAACCTTAGATCAGGAAGACACCTAGGGAAAGACCGTCAAAGTATTAGATCATGCGAGGCTAGTATCAACCATACAACCAGATCTTGGGCTCAACAATTGAGTGGTTACCCCTACACTTTGGACTCAGAAAATAGTGACTTTGAGATGTCTTACAACATGGAGAGACATGTAGGTAGCTCTGGAGTGGCATACCTAGAAAAATATGAGGGTCCCTATAGGACTCAATTGGAGTATATCAAGACCAACCGCTTAGGTGCACGCATCTATGAGGATGGTCTGAGAAGATCTGTTGTCCTAATTAAAAACCCGGATCAGCCCATGGGACTAGAACACCCTGTAGTCAAGTTCGAAAATGGTTCCTACATTGATAAAGAAGGAACAATGTATGTGGTCACTAGCCAACCGGAAAGAACAGATGAATTTGGCAACATAATCCCAGAGGTTGAAATAGGAGACATAGAGCAAGGGAACTTAGGAAAAGAACCAAAAACCCCTCGTGGCAAGTTGGTACTCATGAGAATAATCACTCCAAAGTGGGTTCCCCAAGACAATAGGAGCATAGATTTGCTTGTGAATCGAGAGACGAACAAGGCTTTTTGGAGGTCTAAGCCTGAGAAGCCTAATGAAGTAGGAGCACTCACCATCTATGAACTCAAAGATCCTGATAGTCCAGGCAAAGTGACCAACCTAGATGATGCTTCTGAGAGGATCTTTGTGGTCTCAGAGCATGGAAGACACGCATACACTTGGAAGGGAGAATTTGTTTTTCCCCAACCTCGATCCACTGTGTCATATGGTCACTAAGGAGCTTGAACATCTCAAGCTCATGCAACTCAAAGAGAACGGAGTAGACATAGACCCGAGGTGAGCTTTGCTAACCCACTGGGAAGAGAAAGAACGAGGACAAAGATGGATAGGATGGACAGGGAGAGACAGAGGGACCCAAGGAATCTAAGAAATGTAGAGGAGTTCCCTTTGCCAAGGCCTAGAGAACACACTAGAACCTTAAGGCCCACACAATTGGTTAAATCCATGAAGAATTGCTTCGATGGCACAAGAGACTTGTATGACCATGTAGCAGAGTTTAGGCAAGTTTTGAGAGCTGAACAAGTGGAAGACTTGTTCACTCAATACAATGCTTTTGGCCTAACACTCAAGAACACTGCACTGACTTGGTTTCAACCACTTCACCAAGATCAGTACAGAAGTATAGACCAACTTCTTGAAACATTCATCACTGAGTTTTCCAAAAGTGGCATTAAGCATAACACATCTTCCTTGATATACACCTTCAAGCAAACACCTCAAGAGAGAGTGAGGCTCGCAGGAAGAAGGTTTAGGCAATACCTAGAGAGATGCCCTGCTCCAGAGTTACCCACTTTGGCCAAACAAGTGGCCTTATTTCTAGACGGATTCTTAAGCACCAAACTGAGATGATATGTGTACTTAAAGGACCCTAGATCCATAGAAGAGTGTGTACGCATGTGCATAGACATCAAGGATAATCTAGGGGAGCAATTAGAGCTCTCAAAGATCTATAAAGATTCAGATAGCTCTGCTAGCCTCGCTTCCTCACAATCCACATCAATTGAGGATCTAGCAGAGAAGGTAGCTCATAAATTAGGAGTCTCTAGCAAGCGGATTCCTAGATTTGCCCCAGGAAAACGATGCTATACCTGTGGAGGAGACCATATGGCTAATGTGTGCCCTATCATGGCTCAACCCCAAGTGAACCCTAACAGCCAATATTGCACCATAGAAAGAAGATACACCAATCACACTGCATAAGAGTGCCCATATAACAAACAAGGTGTTAGACAAAATTATCCGCAGCCATATCCACAGCAAGGAAAATACCAGAATCAGTACCCACAACAGCAGTATGGTAGGCCCCAGCAATCCTATCAACCACCCTATCAAGGGCAGCAAAGACCTCAACCAGTCCTAGTGCAGCAACCCCCTCCCCCCACCAATGTGATTCCAGTGAAGTATGCAACTGCAGAAGAAAATCTAAATAGAGCTTTAGTGCCAGTGACACCATCACTTTCAGAAAGTGACCCAAGTGATCACAGTTTTGACTCTACCCATATTGATAGCCCACAGGCTTATTACATGCAATCACCCGAGTATAATGAGTCATACTATTATGAAGAACCGAGTGAGTCTAGTTAGGAGCCAGAATATGCAAATGTCATGTACGCAAACCCCAAATCTAGACCTCAACCTAGGCAGATAAGACCTCCATTTCCTAGAGGGCCATGCTTTCGATGTCAGGGAGATCACCTCGCTCGTGATTGCCCTCTACCAGCTCCTACACAAACTTAAGCTATGACAATTCAAGGCTTTTGTCCTGATTGTGGGAAGGAGCACTTGCTACGAGAGTGTCCCAAGAACCCCAACAATATGCCAAAAATTGCCCCTATCAATGTTATTGGGCTAGTGGTAGACTCCACAAGAAGTGTGACTTCCACAACCCCAGTGCAAGTGATCACGAGAGCTCAGGCACTCAAGCAAAACCAAGACTTAGGCTAGGAAAAGAATGCAGAGGTTAGCGAGACTGAGAGCCAGAATCAGAAGAGAACAACAGCTTGGAGAGATAGCCGAACGTATGAAAAGGCAATGGGCAAGAAAGATGAGCGAATTCGAGGAATTGTTTAATTTGGAAGTTGTACCACAATGGGCCAAGATCTTAGTGCCAGTACTAACATATGGGCCTAAACATCTAGTAGTCAACACTCATGATAGGGAGGTAGTAAAGGCCCAAAAGTACCATATCATGGTAGGGAGTATGTATAAGTACATAGATCAAGGAATATTATCTTGTTGTGTGGAGGAGGATGAGTACGCGAAGTGGTTGCAATTAGCACATGTGGGTGCATTAGAGCAACACCACTCGAGGAAAAGAACTTTACAAACACTAAAGAGACTTGGAGTGCACTGGCCAACTATGGAAGCAGATGTCCATAGGATGTGCAAGAAATGCCCAACCTGCCACACTAAACCACCAGTGGAACATGCCACCTTTTATCGGGTGACTTTAGTGACAGATTGGAGTGAACCGTTGGTAGCGTTTCTGAAGAAGAAAACATTCCCTCAAGAAATGACTTTGGCTAGACAAATGAGCTTAGAACAAGAGGCACTAGACTATTCACTCATTGGAGATAACCTATACAGATGAGGAAAAGATGGATACCTAAGATTACATGTCCATGAGAGTGAATATCTTAGGATCTTGGAAACTGCTCGCCAAGGGGTAGCAGGAGGACAATTTGGACTAGATCGGGTGATCAAGGCAATACTATTTGCAGGTCTTTGGTGGCCAATCCTTCACATGGATGCACATACCTACGTAAAGAGGTGTGATGTTTGTCAGCAAACTCAGTATCCTATATGCAAAGATGAAATGCCATTGAAACCTATGATGGGTGGACGTGCATTCTCAAAATGGGGAATAGATTTTGTTGGTCCTATTAATCCCCCAACCAAGGGTTCACATGCTGAATACATCATTGTGGCCACTGATTATTTAACCAAATGGGTAGAGGTAAAATCTACGACAAAGAACGATGCTCTAAAAACTGCTAAGTTCTTATTTGAGAATGTGTTCACCAGATACGGATTGCCAATAGAGTTAGTGAGTGATAGAGGCACACACTTCTTGAATGAAGTCATTGAGAACCTTCTCCAAGAATTCTTGGTGATACATAAGAAGTCTGCCCCCTATCATCCACAAGCTAATGGACAAGCTGAGAGCACAAATAAGATTCTATGCAATGTATTGATAAAATTGGTTAATAATAAACGCTCTGATTGGGACAAACAACTACACCATGCTATTTCGTCATATAGAGTTGCCTATAAAACGATACTCCAAGCCACACCCTTTCAGATGGTGTTCATCCAAAATGCAGTGCTACCATTGGACTTTTTGATACCTACATTAAAACTAGCACAAGAGCATGAGTGGACAGGCCATGAGCTCTCCTCTAGAATCTTCGATCTTGAATGATAGGGTGAAACACGATTGAGAGCTGCAGCAAGAATTTATGCAGCCAAGAAGAGACAAAAAGCATACTTCGACGCACATGTGAAAGATAAGGGCTTGAAAGCAGGAGACCTAGTCCTAGTCTACACCTTGAAGCAACATGCACGGAAGTTAGAGAAGAGAGACTATGGACCAATGATTATCAATAGGATCTCCACAAGTGGAGTAGTTCAACTAGCCACTCTAGAAGGCGACATCCTATCGAGTTACATTAGTGGATGCAGAGTCAAGTTATATCAGGAACCCCTTATGGAGGAGATGTTAAATCGACTCAATACTGCAAAGAAACGTAAAGAAGATGAAAGTGAATTAGAGAAGAAGCACAGGTAGAAGCTTTAGAACGCATCCGATGAATGAAATTGAGAAGACATGGTAGAGATCCACCTATGCCTGACACTCAAGAATCTCTAGGTTATCACATGGCCATATGCGAGGTTTCAGGTGAACGTTCCCCAAGATAGTCGATCGGCGACCTTTTATGACCCTAGAGGTAGGACAAGGAGAGAGTGCAAGGACCGTGAGAGCTTTAATTGACTCAGGAGTAGCCACTAGTGTAGTTCGACTTTCTTACTGCCAAGAATTGCAATTGAAGGTCAATCCTATAGAGGCATATCTCATAGGGTTGGGAGGTGTGGAAACCCCTTGCATGGGTGAGGTGGAACTACCCCTCTACATTCGAGAAGTTCCATTGGCAGTCAAAGTGCTAGTCTATGAAGATGAGGATCTTACCGAACCTCTTGTCTTGGGCCAAGACTGGACCTATGATCATGCAGTCAACCTCAACCTAAGAAGTGGACTTCTTTAGGCTTGGGTAGGCCCAAACCACATCACAATTGAATTAGAAAATCAAGCACTCAGGCCACTTGAAAAGGCACCAAATCCTAGTCCCTCTAAGAACCCACATGAAGATAACGATGCTATTCTTGTCCAAAGTTCTATGGTGCAAAAGATTGCCACTCTTGACAAAAGTGCAGAAGTCAAAGAGGAGTTCCCTTATTTTCCAAAGAGGATTCGAGGAAAGCAAGCCGGGCAACACACGACACAGGCGAGGCAGATGATCAAGAAGCATGATCAACGACTGGTGCAAAATAAAGTAAATCAAGGCATGAAGCAGATCTAGATACGTAAGGATGACCAACCCTCAGCTTTGGAGAAAGGATCCCAAAGATGCACCAAATGAGCTACAGTGTCAAGAACTACAAGGAAAAATTATCCTAGGCATCAATCTAGACAAACCATTTGTATTTGGGTTCCAAAGGGATCAATGAAGGCTATCCCAAATGCTAGATAGATATGAGTGCCCAAGACTTGCTTATAAGCTCAAATAGCTTCACCTCCATTCACAAGATTGAATCAACACCCACAAGCACTCTTGGCACAACTCCCAGGGCAAAATCTACTCTCCACACCACTACATATTCGGTCACACCTAGGAATGTCGAGAAATGGGTACCCAAAAGGTCCCAAATCCAACATAATCCAATCCTCAAACCCTTACATGTCATCACCTCTAAAAGCTATGATTCCACCATCAAAGTATGGAGACTTAAACCCCGTATCAAACCGCCTGACCCAATTTCGTAAATCAGTTACCTCTGATGTAGATGCATTCTGAGTACATTGCACATTTGAAGTATGCATCTAGGATGAACACTAACCTACAAACCAACATTCTCACACATCACAAACACTCCACCCACTAACCCCTAACCACTTGAAATGTCATGTTAGTATTGTGGAGGGAACACCATAACATCCTGTTTCCTATGCAATGCTAATATGCCTCTCTTCTTCTAGCACATAAGCATCACCAGCTATAAGCAGTCTCATGGTAGAAGCAACAGGCTCAAGCTCACAGGCAGGAGTAAGTACTGTAGGGATTAATGTGGACAGTCTACCTATTGATGCGCCACCAATTGAATGACCTATAGAGCTGCGACATCTCCAGCAAATACCTATACCAAACCCTCCCAAAGGAATAACGACGAGAGTCCATGCCAATTCTCATTGGTTCAATGGCATGCCAGGGCCCTTAGGAGAGGCAAAATATATCTGGGAGTCCAAGTGTGAGTATGACAAGTCATGGGTCCGATTCTAGCTTTTTCCAAAGAGTTTGAGACCCTCCAGAACACACAAGACCTTCAAACCATATTGTAGCGTGCCGGGTTGGCAGAGCACTTTGCAGCATCCTTACCCAAACCAGATCTCCTACGATGTCACTACTTGGACTCCACATTACAGGAAAATGAGGAAAAGGACAAACCACAAACATTCATTCTTCCTTCTTTATTGGGCAACAACGAGTTGAAAAGGTTTGAACTTACGTTGGAATTGCTGAGCTCTGCTTTAAACATGCATGGCACTCATGTTCCATCCGAGAAGGATGCTCTCATACCCACTAACATGAAGGATAGGATACTATTGAAGCTGAAAGCTATGGTGGAACTCACGCCAAATGTGTCCATTCCTCTTTGTATGTGCATGCAAAATTTTGCGTTTCCTGGTCAAGATCGATTCACAGAGCCCCACAAACGAGTATGGTTCACTCTTTACTTGGCCGAGACAGGTGCACTACCTATTAAGCTTTCTGTATGGATTGTGGAGCAGCTGTATGAAGCAAATAAAAGGTCATCTAGTAAGCTAGTGGTGAATGGTTTTTGTGCAATCACGTGCATCATCTACAACTGCTTAGCATATGATGTACCCATTGAACGTGCTTTAACTTGGTCACAACTACAAATGTTTAAGAGGCTCAAAACTGCCACACATCAATCGAAGCACATGAGGAGTGCAATTCCTTATGTCTAGACACACGAAGTTCTGACAACTCCAGAAGTCTTGCCACGAGGAGAGGCCACTGTACCACCCTTTATCATTCGAATACCCAGATCTGGATCTAAAGGCACATCACAAGCTGCCCCATCGGCTCCTCCTGTCCCTCCTGAATTCGAATTTCCTACGACTAGAGACGTTGAAGGGATGAGTACCTTCGACTTTGAATCATTCTTGCAGAATACACAACTCTCTGATGTAGAGTTCTTTTCAGACACAGAAGAATAGGGCACCTCTTCCCAAAGGTGGAGGAAATCCACAGAAGGTCGCCATGTACATTGGGATGATGATCAGTAGAGAACTTTATCTCAACAACTAGAACATTCAGAGGGAGAAGAAGAGGGAGGCGAAGAAGCAGAAGCAGAAGAAACCACCGGAACCCTCGCATATACAACAGAACTCCTATGGCTATATCAAATCATGGAACGAGTGCGATTGCAATAACTGCTCACCGAACAGAGTAGTAGGGTGCTCATGGCTCAGCTATTGGAAGAAGCTGGAGTTGACTCCGAATAAAGCGAAGGCCTATTATTGGTGGCAGAAATGTATGGAGTAGTGGAAGCAGTCCGGGTAGCGATCCAGAGGCCTCCTGTTCAATATGAGCCGCGAAGATTCCAAACGGTCTGGTAAAAACATCCAGATTCCCATTACTACGGGGGAAGGACCTATTATTACATCCGAACCCATTGAGACAACTTCCCAAACAGCAGTAACCTTTGGCCAAGAGCTCCCAGTCACCCACCGCACTACCACCGACACCTCCGCCATCACCTCCTCGAACAGAAACTGTAAATATTACCTCGACTACCCAACCCACAGAGCAAACCTTCATTTTTCATAGTCCCAGCTCTAGTTCCACTTTGTTTTCCTCCTTTGAAAACCCTTTATATAATACCACCACCGTTATAACAGAGTCCTTCATAGAGCCTGCCATAGGACATCCATCCACCATGCCTCAGCCATAGGCCATCCTAACTCTAGATCCATATACTTTGGATTCCCTACCTCCACATCCCCTTTCATGACGTTCCCTCCTCAAGGTTCTCACTTCCCACCCCCATACCACCAATCCTTCAACCTGCCCATGACTACCTTGTTAGAATGTTTCAAGCCACCACCCAACCCTCCTCGTCGATCCCATTTCCACCATCCACACAACACTTATGAGCCACTATCACGCACACACCCCCTACCATTCCAATATATATGGTAGACACTACACTCACTTCCACCCCTGAAGGTATGGACATTTCACCACCGACGGTACCTCCCCCTCCCCCCACACTTCCACCATCCCCCATTCCCCCTCCACCAATTTCACCTACACACACATCTCCACTAGACACAACATTCACTGTTCTCAATCCCCAATCCCCTCCTTCTGCATTTTCCATTGTACAAAATACACCTTTATCTATAGGGAATGCATTTGACACCATGCTTGCATGTGTTTCACAATTAAGGATAGAATACAATCAGCTCCAACAACATAACGAACGACTACAAGAGCACTTGGAAGTGCTACAACATCGTCTTGCTACACTAGAAGAGGAGAATGCTCGCCTCCGAACACAATTTCAAACTTTACAAGAGGCTCATAGCATATTGGAAGTTAAGTTACAGAACATAGACCAGGAAGCAATACAAGTCGTGGAAAGCCATCTACAGATACAGCTGGAACGCAACTCCAAACTTCAGCGAAATATGGCCCTACTCTAGTGACATCTTGTAGCTGCTCATGAAGAAAATTGACGTCTCTAATTACAGAATTAGGAAAACTTAGAGGCCACCATCGAAAGCACACTCGAGGCAATGCTCAGTCCCTCCAAATTCCAAGCAGTGACCCCAGAAAACATAAAGATAATACTCAAAGATTATGCTATACTACTTGAGGCACATGACCAGTTATCAGAGGAACTGGATCAGCTGAAGCAGGAACGACAGAAAGACACGACAGCTACCCCTCAAGCCACTGCATCCACTGCTTCACTTCTCACGGACTCTGAGGCCCTAAAAGATCTCCAAAAATAGGTCACAGAATTGCAAGCACGCCTGCTACAATACAAAAGACCACCTTCCCCACCTGAGGCTCCCACTGATGAAGAAACAGTTCAAATTCCTGTGGAACAGACATTTGAAGAGGACTACGAGCCGCAACCCATCCCAGGGGTCGCCAACAGAAGAAGGCCAGGATACATTCGAAGCACAATGACCCCCATAGTTAAAACAGGTGGAAGAAATCAGGAGTTCTCATGAAGAGTGCATGGTGGTGCAGAATCAGGCCATGAGATTCATAGAAGACATAGTATTACAATCTAGGTATTGCAAGAACTTGTCATCTAGACGTCTCATCATATCATCAGAACTCCAATACATGCCTTACTACGTCATTCTGGCATATTACAATTTAGAAATACAGAGAGTCATAGGAAAGATTCCTTCCTTCGCAACACAGTTTCAACCAGAAGACCTTCCTCCAGAAGCACAGAAAGGAAGAATCTATCAATCAACATGGCGGCAAAAGCTTCTAGAGACATATCGTGAAATGCTTCGCACATGGAGCCATGCTCCTTTACATTTACTGTACAATCCATGCTATGGCCCCGTTCCAGGACGTAGATCCTGGAAAGCATTCAACATAAAGGTACAAAATAATGCTCAATGTAAGGAGTGGCTCAATTGTCCGTACATAGCGCCACCACAGGGACCCCCATCAATAGCATACATGATGGCAACAATTCAACATTGGATGCCTCGACTGAAGCCCATGCCGGATGTTGTAGCCCAAATGATGCTTAAAATTTTGGATATGATGCAAGTAGTACTCAAAACCTTTAGAAATGTAGCAGCACCATAGGTACATCTACCGGGGTTTACCAATGGAAATTACGATTTGGTGTATGACATGAGCACCACCCCCAGCATTTGAGTAGCTTATGCTTGGCATGCATGCATCAAATACCTCCTTGCATGCTATAAATAGACATTTGAGGAAATGTTCAGATCAGGTTTCTAGGAGTATCACTTGGAGGTCTTCGCACCAAAGCCTACACATGTGCTTCATCTCTTTGCATGTGAACAAGCTATGTACTCTGAGTACTACATGACACCGCAACCCGATGTCCCAGGTGCAATAAATTGGGATGTGCTGCAAGCTGATCTAGCACGAGGATTACGGATAGGAGAACATGGGCTAGCCACCAATGTTATACAATACTAAATTGACCACCCTATAGAACAGAGGTCTGCCAGGGGCGAAAGACGCTAGGAAGGGGGGAGTGTTGGCATACAAGTCATAAGAAGAGCATACAGGCACAACGGAGCAGTCATGCATAATACGACAACAAGGCCCAATCATTTTTTCCATATGCTATTTCCAAAAGTGATTTTCATAACTACACACACATTGTAAATCCCGTTTTTGGTAGAATAGACTCCATTTTATTCAAGATGAGAAGTGCTCGAGCTTGAGGAGTATTAGAATTAGCTACATACCAATTTTCATAATTTTTAGACTCTGTTTGAGCCCCCAAATAGGCTCTAGAACCTAATTTTTAAATAGGTCGGACATTAGGTCTAGACGAGGCCAAAGCTAGTAAAAAAACTATAAAAAGAGCTAGAGAGCTCATTTTGGAGGTTAGATTGTTAGTGATTTGAGCTTATGGAAGAGACTTTTTGATTAATGCAAAGAACTTCGTTGTTCCTCTCCTTGTTCTTGCCTTGTGTGCATGTTTGCACATGTTTGTGTGCTTCTCACTCACACACTTGTGCGATCACTTGCTCATAGTCTTCATACTAGTCCTCACGTCTCCACGGATTGACAATTATGAGGTCGATCTCCTGACGTTGGTACTTGCCATTGTGCTAGAGTGACAGTACCAATTACCTATTATAGGCTTATATGATGCCTCATGTATTGGTCACAAAGGAATTGTGGAATATTGTGCAGGGTGTTGAAAAATGTCCTATTTCACCTACAAACAGAGGTACTAAAGCTGATGTAGACAACATTGAAGATGACAATATTCTTCATGTTCCTATTCATGATGCAATTCCTATCGCACCTACTATAGAGAAAATTCATTTGGATGGTAGAGATTCTTAGGCACATGCATTGATAGCCATTTCTATCAAACGTGCCATTATTCCTCACATTTACTCTTGCAAAATAGCTAAGGATTCTTGGGATATACTTACCACTTTATAACAGGCAAGGAATGAGGCTCATGTTGCTTACCTCCAAAAATAGTTGGAGAGTGAGCACATGAATGATGGTGATTCCATGGATAGTTTTCTAAAAAAGATCAAAGATTTGAAGGAACGATTGATTTTTGTTGATGAAGTCTTACCTGATAGTTCATTTGTGCAAAGTGTTCTGAATGGCCTTCACAATTCATATCAAAGTTTTGCTTCCACTCTTCATTTGATGATGAAAGGCAATCCAAATGCCTTAACATTTGAGGATTTACTCTCTATTACGTTGTAGGAAGATCAGTCTAGGCACAACAGGTCCATTATGCATGTTGCAGATCAAGCTTTCCTAGCTAGTCAAAAGGGCAAAGGTAAATGGAGCTCTTCTACTAGTAAGCAGAAATCTATGAATTCTGCACAATCAAAGAAGGATGAAAAAGATGAGAAGAAAACAAAAAAGCATAAATTGTTTTGCAAGTACTATAAAGCAAATGATCATGTCATAAAGAGGCAAAGAGGTTGGGATGGTTATTGTAGAGGCCTCTACACTAAAAACAGATTCTGCTAATATAGTGTAGAATGAAGAATGGGCATTTACTACTATTTGTAGTTTTGGCCCATCTTCTCCTAAATAGTGTATGTGTAGAGTAGATTCAGATGTCTGGTACTTTGATAGTGGTGCAACCAAACATATTACCTTGCAATTATATTGAATACTTTCACATGTGCCAAAAACTCCTCTTATCCGGTCAGGGGAGTTGGTAAGATCATTCTGACTATTGATGACGGTAGTTCTTTCACATTGTCGGATGTTCTATTTGTGCCAAGGATGAAGAAGAATCTTTTATTAATTTTAGCTTTAGCCAAGATTGGCTTGGTTGTGAAATTTGTTGATGACAAATGTACAGTTCATGATCTCTCAAAATGTAATTTTTGCTTCTGGCATTTTATGTTGTCGGCTGTATAAGCTCATAGACTATGGAAAATCTGTGAGTGATTCAACATGTTTAGTACAGATTCTTAGTCTATGTCATATGCAAAGCTTTGGCATGCACACTTTGGATCTGAACGAGTTTGCTACACTTCTGGAAATATGAAATAGTTTCCTCTTTGCCCAAACTTGAGGCACCTGGTAAACATGTTTGTGAAGGCTCTATTTTGGGCAAAATGCAACATTCATCCTTCCCAAAAGATGGTTAAGTTTGAGCTACTCAGAAATTGTAGCTTGTACATAGTGATGTTTGTGGTCCTATGTAGAAACCTTCTTTTCGAAACTATCTTTACTTCATGACTTTGATTGATGATTTTGCCAGGCATGCATGGGTATATCCATTGAAAGCAAAGTACAAAGTGATTATGTGCTTCAAACAGGTTTTGGTTTTGGCTGAAAATATGTCAGCATGTAAAATGGACACCCTTCATTTTCATTGAGGGGGGGATATATGTCTTTTGACTTTAATGCATTTTTGGCCGAACATGGGATCAAACATCAGTGTACAGTGCCATATACACCTCAACAGAATGGAGTTGTTGGACGAAAGAATAACACTCATGGAGGTGGCAAGGTGTATGGTCAAGAGTCAGGCTTTACCACATAGTTTCTGGCTTGAGGCTATCATGTGTGCGGCATATGTACTTAACCTATGTCCCCAAAGCATTGCAGTCTATAACTCCATATGAAGCTCAGCATGGTCACAAGTAGGTGTGCATTTTGACATACTAGCATTTTGACAGTCATTGCGACATCTTGAAGGTAGATGGGAAGCTCTACCTTGCCCAAACAAGGGGTTTCCAAACCTCCCAATCCTATGAGATAGGCTTCTATAAAATTGATGTTCAATTGAAGATCTTGGTAGTATGAGGATCTAACTGCACTAGTTGGTGCAGCCCAGTCAATTAAGGCTCTCACAGCCCTTACATTTGTTCCTTGTCCTACCTCTATGGTCACAAAGGGGCGTGGGTCTATTATTCAAGAAGCAATCACCCCCGATGTCTGGTACATGGCCATGTGATATCGTGGTGCTTCAGGATTGACATCTAGGCCTAGTCACCTTAACTCATTTCACCTAATGCACTCTCTAGCCTCTGCTTGAGTCTTCTTCTTTTCTCTTCTTAGTAGTGTTGAGTCTCATTAACATACCCTCTATAAGAGGTTCTTGATACAACTTGCCTCTACATTCACTAATATAGTTTGACAAGATGTCACCTTCTAGAGTAGGCAACTGAACTGCATCGCTAGTGGAAATTCTATTAATGATCATGGGTCCATATCCTCTTTTTTCCAATTTATGGGCATGTTGCTTTAGTATATAAACCAACACTAGGTCTCCCTCTTTCAATCCTTTATCATTAATGTGTGCATCGAAATATTTCTTTTGCTTTTCTTTGCAGCGTAGATGTCTACTACTACTCGTAGCCTCTTTTCATCTAAGCATTCTAGATCAAAGATCTTGGAGGATAACTCATGTCCATTCCACTCATGCTCATGTTCTAGTTTTAAAGTCGGGATCAAGAAGTCTAATGGTAACACAACATTCTGTCCAAAGACCATCTGAAATGGGGTGGCATTGAGTACTGTTTTGTAGGCAACTCCATGAGCCCAAATAGCATTGTGAAGCTGTTTGTCCCAATCAGAGCATTTATTATTTACCAGTTTTGGCAGTACATTACATAGAATCTTATTTATGCTTTCGGCTTGTCCATTAGCTTGTGGATGATAGGGAGCAGACTTCTTATGTATCACCAATAATTCTTGGACAAGGTTTCTTCATTCAAGAAGTGTGTACCTCTATCACTTACTAGCTCTATTGGTAATCCATACCTAGTGAACACATTCTTGAATAAGAATTTAGCTGTCATTTGAGCATCATTCTTTGTAGTGGCTTTGACCTCTACCCACTTTGTAAGGTAATGTGTGGCTAAAATAATGTACTCTGCATGGGAGTTTCTAGTCGGGGGGTTAATAGGACCTACAAAGTCTATTCCCCACTTCGAGAATGCACGTCCTCCCATCATTGACCTCAAGGCATCTCATCTTTTCTGATAGGATATTGAGCACATTGACATGTGCCAAATTTCTTCACATAGGTATGTGCATCCATATGAAGAGTGGGCCACCAAACTCCTAAGAATAGAATTTACTCGATCAGGTCCAAAGTGTCCACCTACAACACCACGATGTGCAATTTCTAAGACTTTTAAATAGTTTGATTCATGAATGCATAGCCTTAAGTAACCATCCTTACCTCTTTGGTATAGGTTGTCTCCTACTAAGGCATAGTCCTGAGCCTCTTGCTGCATGCTTTGTTTTCTTGCTAGAATAGCCTCGCTTGGTAGTGTTTGTGATCTCATAAATTTTACCAATGGAGCACTCCATTATGGAATTAACGACACGTGATAAAGGGTGGCATGCTTCACTAGGGGTTTTTCATGGCACATTATACAATTCTTAATCCACTCATGTATTTCTTTATCCTAACTAGGCCAATGCACTCCTAAATGTTTTAGATTCTACAATGTTTGTTGTTTAGAATAGTGATTTCCTAGCAATCCTTCATGGGCTTGTTGCAACCAACTACTATGTTCATCGTCCTCAACACAACAAGCTAATACATCCTTTGTATCTTGTTTATACATGCTTCTTGCCAATATGTGATATTTTTGTGATTTTACAATTTCTTCTTTGTTTGTCTTCACATTCTTATTTGCAGGTCCAAAGGTTAGGACTAGTACCAACTTATTTCCCATTTAGAAACAACTTCTAAATTGAACAGATAAGCTTCGGGCAATTCATCAGACACTCCTTGTGGTGAATCTCTTGAAGTGATGTGAGAAAGGTGATCTGCCCTGAGTTGGGTTCTACCTTTCCTAACAACAACTTCAAAGTCATATTCCATCAGTAAGAAGAACCATCTTACTAAGCCTCCTATTTTACAAGGTTTAGTGAAAAAATATAATAAAGCTTGATGATCAGTGAAGAACTTGAACTTGTTGGCCAATAGATAGTGTCTAAACTTTTTCACGGCGTATACCATGCCTAAGCCTTCTCTTTTGATTGTTGTATAGTTTTGTTCATATGCATTTAGTTGTCTGCTTGCATATGCTATAGGAAAATCTAAGTTTTCTTCACCTGTGGGTTGTGCTAACACACACCCTATTGCATAATTGGATGCATCCACATGGACATGAAATCGTTTATTCCAATCAAGAGTGGTCAAAATTGCTACTGTGCACAAATTTCTCTTAAATTCATTGAAGGATTTTTCACATTCGTCATTCCATTCAAAATTTGTCAACAGAGCGTAAAGAGGTTTAGCCATGATCACATACATGTGGATAAACCTACGGTAATATCCACAATGTCCCATAAAGGCTTGTACCTCTTTAACATTCCTTGGCCTTGGCAACTCCGCTATGGCTCTTACTTTATCCTCATTTATTGATATTCCATTCTTAGAAACAATATGACCTAAGATCTTACCTTGACGTACCATGAACACACACTTTTCTGGGTTCAGACACACCCGATATTCTCTACACTTGTTAAAGATCTGTCTAAGCTTAGGGATGTGGTATCTTCTTTCTTGGAAATGAGCACATAAATCATCCACACATACTTCTAAGCTCTTTCGCAAGAAATCTTTGAAGACATGACGTATGAGCCTTTGGAATGTTGCAGGTGCATTGGTGAGTCCAAATGGCATCACACGAAATGCAAAGATTCTCCACTCTGTGGTACAGGTCGTTTTGTGTTGATCTTCTAGGGTAATGGCTACTTGGTTGTAACTTGAAAATCCATCAAGGAAGCTATAAACTTCCTTGCCTGCAACACACTCCAATAAATGATTAGTGATTGGAAGTGGATAGCTATCTTTAATTGTAGCGGCATTAAGTTTTTTAAGGTTAATACACACTCGCAACTTCCCATTATTCTTGGGCACCACTACAATGGGGGACACCCATTCAGTATGCTCAATCTCATAGATAAATCCAACTTCAATAAATCTATTGATTTCTTCTTTTATTTTGGTTGCATAAGTGTCATTATATGCGTAGGGCTTCTGCTTGGTGGGCTTGGCATCAATCATCATGGGGATTGTATGAGAACATATTGCTCGATCTACCCTCATTAAGTCTCTATAGGTCCATGTAAACATGTCCCTATATTCCCTTAATAAAGCTCTTCTGCGCTTAGGTCTTCTCCTATGTACGTATGTCATCCTTCGTTCTCTTCAATAGTTACCACAATTTTTTTGGTCTTCTCTTTATTGTCATATGCTTCTCCTATGATAGCCTCTCTCTTAGGCATTTGTACTAAAATTTTTTGGTCTTCAACTTCATATTTCTTGAAATTCTCTAGTACTTTAAACAATGATTCCTCCTCTTCTTGTTTCACTACTTTTCTTTTCTTTTTCTTTTGACTACCTTCACTTACCTCCTTTCAATTTACCGTTTTCATGCTTGTGAGAGGTTCTTATTTTTGAGTAAATACTCCTACATCTTCAAGATAGTGCTTCTCTGAGTTAAGGCAACTATCCATCACAATGGACTCTAGATCATTGTCATCCTTTTCTTCTTCTATGACCTCCCTCAAGTCGCACTCCTCTAGCAAGGGTTCACAGATGAAAAAAGAGATATTATAACCCTCCTCATCACAATGAGGTGTCCATTTTCTTCATTGATGGCAATGTCCATGGTGGCTAAGGTTTCTGCCCAACCATGAGGCTCAAATTCCTCATCTAGAAAGATCATCATTTTGTAGGTTGGGTCTCTAACTAGTCTACCTCCTTGAGAAGTTACTTCTTCTCTAGCTTTTAGGCATCTTTCCTCTTCCTCTACAACCTTGCGCATCCACAAATGAGTATCTTCATGCATCCAGGATGGATCAGAAGAACCTTCAGAATGCACAAAGATTCAGTCTTATTGCACCTTGTGGATAGGATTCCACTATAGAGGTGGTACATCTGTGAAGGTATAATCCTTTAGATTGACCTTGGTGGTGACTCCTAAGTGCGGCAAGTACAAGGAGTTGGTTCCCGAATCTTGTACTATTTGCAGTTGTCGTAGGAAGGATCTTCCTAGGATCATCTCATAGACATTATTTTTGCTAAAGTCACATATAGCAAAGGTGTGTTCAAACTCTACACCACAAGTGGTTAGATTTATCCCTTATAGCAATCCTAGAGGTATTTTAATATGGTCATCAACCATTTGAAGCTTCATTCTAGTTGGTCTTAATGTAGGTTTGCCCCATTGCTTCCACAAGGAGGTGGTTGCAATCGCAACACCTGCACTTGAATCTAAGATTGCTCTGGTTGTGTGTCAGATGATATTCTTATTGAGTGTGAACCTCCTTTAGAGAAGGATGCCACATGGCATCATATGGGAGTACACAAATGTCAGATGATATTCTTATTGAGTGTGAACCTCCTTTAGAGAAGGATGCCACATGGCATCATATGGGAGTACACACATAAATGGTAGAGGAATAAAGGAGTCTCTTACGTGAGACTCAAAAGAGAGGAAGACAGCTCGGGCGTGGTCGCACAGTACGGAACAGCATAGAACCTCTGTGTGTCTTCGAGAGAAGGAAAACTTAATCACTACAACAGCGTACGGCAATAAAATAGTCTGAAAATGGTATCAGAGCACCGTTGTGATTCACTTATGGGATCAATAGGGCTGCTGCTCTGACGGGAATTGAACTCTGGCGCCCTCCATGAGAGGCAATCAGCCTACCCAAGCCATCATACACTTCTTGCTAGGGATTTAGCGCAGAATCTATATAGGCCAATCTGATTAACTAGATACAAGCCGGTCGGAAGTTGCAAGCTTGTGGAGAAGAGAGTTAGAAAGTAAGCTCTTTCCTACTCTTTCATTTGTGAGTCATATGTGAAGAGGACAAGAAGTACTCCATGGCTGAACTAGTAGATATGTTCAATTTTTGAAGGTTTTTTTTTTGGCAAATCCTCTTTTTTGTGAGAGGAAATGAAAGAACATAAGATTTGGAATACTGAGGGATTTCGGACAACCATTGAGAATGGAGTAAAATCTTACTTAGGAAATAAATTTCCAAGAAAATGTAATCAAAGAAATGCTATGGATTTCTCCCAAAAACCCTCTACACCATTTATGTTACAAAGGGAGTACTTAAATTTGACAAATCTCCATTTTAGGAAAGGGAAATGAAGTGGGATTTTTCTTAGTTTGGAAGGAAAATCATGCATACTTATGGTTTAGTGTATTGACTTCCATATAAGATAAAGAAATCCAAAATTATACCTCAGTTTGATGGGAGTTTGAAGCTCCACAAAACCCCCTTCCATCACAATTTGACAAAACATTTCAGCACCTGAATCTAAGAAATTCCCATTTTGGAAGAGGGAAAAAGAGGTGCAATAGCTATGGATGGATGGGAAAAACTATACATATTGAGAGTATAGTGTATGGACTTCTTAGGAGAATCATTAGATTCATCAAAATGATAAGTTAAGTTCCTCAAAAACCCCCTTCCTTCACTTTTTGGAAAAAAATTAGATGTTAAATTTTGCCAAAATCCACTTTTGGGAGTAAAAAAGAGACCATCTAAGAGGTTTCCCATGGATTAGAACATACATACATGAAGTATGGTGTATGAATTACCTTGGAGAAGAGAAAATCCAAGAAAATCCACATTAGGAGTGGATTAGGAGCTTGCTAAAAGCTCCCATTTAAGTTTTTGCATAAAAGCAAAAATCTTGATTTAGGCCTCTTTTGGGGAGCAAATTAGCATGCACAAAGGGAGGATTTAGGAAGGTGAAAATAGGCCCAAGAATCTTCATATATCACTCTCTGAGGTTATGGAGAGAATTTTAGGATTTTCTTGATGAAAGAATGCTTTGGGGCATCCCAAAAATCACATTTTCACACTTTTTCCAGCCCCTCCAACAGTCCACTAGTTTAACATGTCCCACTTGAAAAGGCCATATCTTGGCCTACAAAACTCCAAATTGGATGTGCTATGGCTCTTTTCGAAGAGCACAAGGTCTAATTTCAGTATATGAAATTTTTTTTTGGAAAATATGTATTTTTGCAGGTCTCTATAGCTCTGCAAAGTCTGAACAGTTTCTGGTGACTACATTCCGGGAGCCATATCTTTCAAACCGGGAAGGCGATTTAAGTAATTTCACTCGGAGATCTTTGCACATGCTATATATTTCAGTTTTTTATTTTTTGCAGGTCCTAAAATGGTTTTTGCAGGTCTAAATAGGGATTACAAATGCATTTTTGAGTAAATTTTGCATTATTCTAGTAATCATCTCACTATGCTTTATGTTTTGGGAACTGATCCAATGTTTTTGGACACTTCAAAGCTTATGTTAGGACCTAAGGAGGAAGGTGAAGAGGTCTCGATGCTCATCAAGAAGGATCGGATGCATGCAATTCGAATACCAAATCATTCAGGGACGTATGCTTTATGCTTCAGGCATTTTACTTTATGCTATGGCATGTTTTGTATGTACATGCATAGATTGGATTGCATACATCAAATATTGATCATTATTTAAATTCTAAAAGTATGGATCAATAGGCAAGAAGTACACTTTTGGATTGTTTGCAGGAAAGCAGATTGCAGAAACTATATGGCTATGCAAGACAGAGAATTGTTGCTAGCAATTGCTCTTATGTTTTTGCAGGTTATGGAATTCATATATGAGTTTATGGCGTGCATGCCATGGGCTTGTCAAGCCCTATGTTGTTGGGTGGCCTATGTGCCACTGAGCTTATGGTTAACTTTTTTTGGGATTCCATTTCCTGGGAAAATGCTGTAAAAAATTTTCCCACCTCATGGCATTATATACGCACTTGCCTTTAAGTAAGAATGTTATGGCATGGTAACATGCCTAGGCTTTCTGCAAACATCAATTAGTTGTAGGCATGCTTCTAAGCATGTATTTGATGGACTTAGTACCATCAGAGTATTATACATAAGGCAACTTCAGTAGCAACAGGATCCCTACATATAATCCTTATGGATTTAGACCATAGGATTGCTAAGGGAAGGAGCTACACCTTCACCATTAGCAATGTGCACAAGCAATCCTATGGGTTTTAGGAAGTTGCATACAGGAATGGGAGATATATTTATGATAATCTCCAAAGTAGTGAAGATTTACTTATCTTCACAAGAGTCTCACAGTATGATTAGGAGACTAAGGGGTATTATTAGGAATACCCAAAGAGTGACTAGTTTCACTCATGCACATCACTTGAGCAAGTTGTGAAGCATTTTTGCTACACTACTAAGGAAACCAATTATATGGGATCACACAGATGGGTTTCATGAGACAACATCGATGGGTGCTTATGTGATTCGAGTGATGGTTAGGAAGGCCACATGTGTGGCACTAGCTCTATGACTCAAAGCATAGATCCCTTAGTCAGGAATAGTTGAGGCACCCAATACATACATATGTATATAGGGATCTACAGAAAGGTACCTAGACCTAGTCTTGGTACCTAGGAACAAGTTGGTTTGGAACAGAAAGGGATATCCATTGTCACATATTGACTAGAACCAAACTAACTAGTTCAAGGACATGGGACTCATTTGAGTCCACCGATATGATTTTAAGATATGGGATTCATTAGAGTCCACCTACATATTCCATTACATGGAATATATATATGGTTTAGTGTAGTTATGGCACCATGAATTGGAAGAATATTTTCACTGGTATGGGACGGTGGAAATGACTTCCTTTTGAGCACTCTTCTTCTATGGCCAGGGAGAAAAGGACTCATCATTCATGGCATCATGTCTCACTAGATCAGAGGAGAGCTCTTAGTAGATATCTCCTTAGGATTGAGAGTTATCCTTCATAGTTTAGGGAAGATTTATTCTTCCAGTAGAGAATGTGATAGGTGATTTTATCACCATTGGTATCACATACTCATTTTGAGTTTTTCAGGAAGGATAATTCCATCAGTTTGATCGGATCATATAGATCCATGCATAGACTATGGTTAGCATAGATAGCTCTTTAGTATGGATACACATGTGTTTATGGTATCATGTCATATCATTGCTGACCATTTTAGCAGAGGGCTTGACCCTTGTTAGGAATGTATTTTCTCCACTCTTCACTACATACACCTTCATTAGTTATGGGAGAATTGTCTCCATCTTTATAATAATGTCTGTAATGAGGGATTATGCATTAGTCATCGAAGAGAGGAGCACATGAGTTCATAAGTTTCTCTTTTAAGGAAAGGAGAAAGAGGGAATCGCCTTAGAGATCTGGAAGTGATCTCACTCTAGATTAGAGATTCCCATTTAGCTCATCTTCCTTAAAGGGAAACAGTAAAGGAAAATATTATTTCTTCTTTGAAGAAGAATAGAGTATGTTTTCCTTTAGACAGAAGAGGTTTTTAGAAAACATCTCTTAGTTTATATTTCAGAAGGAATTCATTTATTCTACTTTCCAGTATAATTTTCCTTCACATGGGAGTCTCTTTCTCCACTATTTTGGAAGGAAAACACATGGAGAACTTATATACATGTTCTCAGTTATGGATGAGTAGAGAAAATGGATTCAAAAGAATCTCTTTTAAAGGGAAAGGGAAAGTGGAATAGGTTCCACTGCTAGAGCTCTTTTCCTTAGAAGAGATTGAAGCGAGAGAGAGAGAGAGAGAAAGAGAGAGTTTCACTTTCTCACTTTTAGGTTGTCTAGATAGAAGTGGCACTCTTCTATCAAAGACAAGAGGGAGATCAGTTAATCATGATGGTTAGATTGAGTCTCACATGGAGACTCTAGAGAGAAGCAGTTATGATGTTCCAGTGATGGTCCTTGACTAGATGAGATGATCTAGTTACTGACATTAGTGAGACTGGGAGTTGAGTATGACTCTTCTCTTTAGGGTTTGTAGGAGATAGGGATATATCTAACCTATTAGGGTACCAAACGCTTAGTTGGTGTTACATCATGAGCATGATGTGTAAACATCAGTCAAGAGGATGGGTACTTAGGAATTATCTGAATCTCAAACAGGATGCTTTGCATTCATATGGCAAACTAAAGGGAAGAGAATATTTTTGAGTTTGCACCACTGCCAATAGATGCTCTTCCAATAGAATTTAGTCCAATGGTAAAGGATGAGAAACCATAGACTTCTTGGTTGGTGAAATCTAGAGATTACATTTTACTACCAAGAAATTCTTATGTATGAGCTAGATGATGGATTTGCATAGTTCACAAGGTAGCTTAGATTAAACTACTACTTGTGATCACACTGAAGGTTAGCAAGACCTAGAGTGATATGGGCAATCTATCATCTACTCCTACATGGGTTTGAAGTCACTTTTTGTGGGACTATATTTCAGAGGATTCTATGGTTTATTATCTGCATTATGATATGGTCAAGCCTATAAGCTTGGCACCTTACATTTCCTTTTCTTACTATTACTCCATAGAGTAAACATCATATGGACTTAGGTCATTCTGAGGATGTTATATGTTATGGGAGTGATAGTTTGGATGTTGAGTGTACATGGGAGATAGTAGGCACCACTTAGACGGTTTCCCACCTTTGAGATGATCTCATATGAGGCTTCTTAAGGGGAAGGATATGGGGAAACAACACACAAAAATGACCATGTACATAGAGTACATGGGGTTCAGAGGAGTCCGAGCATTTTCTTCTACCATTACGGACATTTCACTTACATTTTTGAGGACGAAAATGTTTTTAAGGGGAAGGAAATGTGAGATGATATTCTTATTGAGTGTGAACCTCCTTTAGAGAAGGATGCCACATGGCATCATATGGGAGTACACAAATGTCAGATGATATTCTTATTGAGTGTGAACCTCCTTTAGAGAAGGATGCCACATGGCATCATATAGGAGTACACACATAAATGGTAGAGGAATAAAGGAGTCTCTTATGTGAGACTCAAAAGAGAGGAAGACAGCTCAGGCGTGGTCGGGCAGTACAAAACAACATAGAACCTCTGTGTGTCTTCGAGAGAAGCAAAACGTAATCACTACAACAGCGTATGGCAATAAAATAGTCTGACATTGTGTAACCTTGGAAAGTGATTGGAAGATAAGTATTACCTTCTTCACCTTCACTCATGTCTCCTATTTTGTGTAGAGGTATCTCTGGGACTTTTTACTTGGAGCCTACTTTTGACATATTAGAACCAAGTTCTAGAACCCAATTTACAATATGTTCCCACAACTCAGGTTTTACTTTGAACGGCTCTTCTAGCGTGAGATTGACTTTAGTGTTTCTTGGAACCACTGAGTCCATTTCTTACCAATATTGTGGGAGCTTTGATATGAAGAGATTCATATTCCCATGGGCCTGTGAATTGTGGCAACTCTTGTAAAGAATTAGATTCAAAATCTAATCTTTCCTCTTCTTGTTGCTCTGCTTGGTCTCCATAAATAGATGTAATGTCTTGGGGAAATTGATCATGAAGGTCATCAATTTTAGGAATAGGAGGGGGATTACCCTTCTTATTGGCCCATTTCTCTTCTTGTATTTCCCACAAGAACTCTTGAGAGTACTGTTCAATTTAAAGTGGTGTTCCAACATCCATGGAATGAGGAACATAAACTTTTATTGGTGGTGAGCTTTCTATTTCAATCATTGGTTGAGCTTGTGGAGGTAAAGAAACATGTAGCTTGTTTACCAATTGCTCTAATCTTTCTAATAAGCCTTGGAAATGCAAACCTAATTTAATAGAATTTGTCTCATTGAACAATATATTTGCTTCAAACATAGCATGAGCTAGTTATACCATTTTTATGCACATTTTCGTCCATTCAATCTCTAATTCTACTCTAGGGTAACTCTTGTCTAGGATGCAACCACTGGCCCTTCTTGAAGTCGAGCCTGTAGGCCCCTTGTTGGCAGTAGCCTTGGTACATCAGGACCTACAAGACGTGAAAGTCAAAGAAGGGAGTCAGAGCGAAGGGACAGCACAAGCGAGCGAAGGGACAGCACAAGCAAACAGGGCAGTCAAAGAAGATCTGGCAAGTAGGCCAATATTTTTTCAAGACATTAATGCAAATCAGAGAGATGGACATGCAGGGAAGAAGAGCAAGTAGGGAGCTTGAAGATATGTATGGCAGATCACTAGAAGAAACCCCTACAACAACAGTGATTTTTATCACTAATAATCATTGTAAATCTCATTTCACATTTTTGTAGCTCCATTTTGTGCAAGCCAAGGAGTCCTTGAGCTTGAGGAGCCTTAGAAGTAGTTGCGTACCAATTTTCATAATTTTTAGATCTCGTTTGAGCCCCCAAATAAGCCCTGGAACCTAATTTTTAACTAGGCCGGACACTAGGTCTGGACAGGGCCAAAAGCTAGTCAAAAACTATAAAAGGAGCTAGAGAGCTCATTTTTGAGGTTAGATTGTAATTGAAACGAACTTGTAAGAGAATTTTGAAAGTAATCTAAAAGCTCCATTGATTCTCACTCTTTGTCTTGCCTTGTGTGCGCGTGTGTGTGTATGTGTGTGCATGCTTGTGTGCTTCTCACTCACGCACTCGTGCCGCCACTTGCTCGAGGTCTTCATACCATCCTCACGTCTTCCTGGATTGACATTAAAGGAGGTGCTACTCATCACTGAGCTACACCAAATTTTGGCGCCGTTGCCGGGGATCGAGCTTTGAGGACGAGCGTGTGATGGTAAGATGTAGAGTTGACGCGTTGGAGTTGTAGGTATTTTCTTCACTCTCATCGATTTTCTTTTACTTTCTTCACCATCAGCATCATCACCATCTTCCACCTCCATCTCCATCATCGCGAAAATTTCAGTTTTTTGACTATATCCCCATCTCCACCTCATTTCCCTCATTTCACTTGTGAGAGAGAGCGAGAGAGCGAATTTGCATGTGCTGTTTTTTGCATGTTTTGTGAGCATTCTGCAGGTACAGGCCGCATCATCATCCCCAGCACTCTGCGCAGGTACGGAAATCTGTGTAACTGTCTGTGTGTCGCCGAGCTCTGTCAATCGCGACCGACTGAAAACTTGCTCTAATTGCTAAACAAAGTGCATATCCATGACCTACAGGCCTAGAGCTTCCCAAAAATGTGTTTAGTTTTTTGAAATTCCACAGATTTCTGTCAATCGCGATCGCTCTGTCAATCGCGATCGACAAACCACGACGGACAGATCTGTCAATCGCGATCGACACGTCAATCGCGACCGACAGCCCGCGACCGATCTGTCAATCGCGACCGACAGAGTCAACGACCGATTGACCACGACCGACTGACCATACGCGTGACACGTGTCAATCGCGATCGAGTCATCAATCGCGATCGACTCATCAATCGCGACCGACACAGTCAACGACGGTTTGACCACGACGGACAGACCACGACGGCTCTGTCAATCGCGACCGACACGGTCAACGACTGTTTGACCACGATCGACAGACCCTCGCGACCGACCTGTCAATCGCGATCGACTCGTCAATCGCGACCGATAGAGTCAACGACGCTTTGACCACAATTGATTGACTTTTCGGCCACGTGTCAATCGCGACTGACCAGTCAATCGCGACTGACAGCCACGACGGACCTGTCAATCGCGATCGACACGTCGATCGCGACTGACCTGTCAATCGCGACCGACAGACTTTGCGAACGCGTTAGAAGGGCAAATTAGGTCAAATTTTCAAGGCAAAATTATTGGTCTAAATTTTGATTAAGTGTGGGACAAACACTAGGGTGTAGTATTGCATTGCGAGGCCGTGCCACAAGCTACTCGAGTATTCCTGTTTGACTGTTAGCTTGTATTGAACCCTGATTTAACTCCCTAAACCCTGAACAGTCCTAACTTTTTCATACGAAATCCAATTTTTGAGCTCTTGGGCTTGTTGGAAAGCTCGTGGCATATACTACACGCCCTCAACTGTTTTTTTAATGCATTGATTTTCAGAGAGGGTATTTTGAAGTTGACCATACCCAGGGGGCTCGAAGTCAGGGGTCTTTAGAATTATTTTCCTAAAAAGTCACAATGCAAATATGTGTATATGTTACGTGAATGAAAGTTGTGGGTTGTGTCCTTGAATCTAAGCATTGAGCTAACCGTGGGACTTTTATAGGTCCATTGAGAGCAACTGAGAGCGTACAAAGCAAGGTTTCTTTGCAAGCTTGAGAACCGGGTTCTTGAGCACCATAAAGCAAGGGATCAACAAGTAAGGTTGGATTATTCTCAACTCCCTCCGTCATTTCCTAGCTCAAGCTAAGAACGAGTAGAGATAGGAGTAAGTCAGGGCGACGATAGGCAGTTATCAAGTTGAAGACTACCTAAAAACTCAAGTTCAAGTTAAAAACATAATCTCTGTACTGTCGATAACCTAAAGGAAAAGAATCTAACGTGGAACGATCAACCTAAAATACGAAGAACATTCAAGTGTTCCTGACGACGTGATATCAGACAAGACCATAAACACAATAATTAACTAAAAAGAACCAAGTGACTGGTACCAATTGATCGGCAACGAGGTTGTACTCTGGAAAAAAAATTTGGGCTAATCAGTTAGGCATATGAACCTTAGATCAGGACGACATTTAGCAAGGGAAAGACAAAGCCTTAGGTCTTCAGAGGCTAGTGTCAATCATACTGCAAGGTCTTGGGCCCAGCAGTTGAGCCACCACTCATACTACCCTAGCTCTGAGACCAGTGAGTCAGAAATGTCTCAAGGCATGGACAGACCTACGGGAAGTTCAGGAATGCCTTATTTGTACAGGGTAGAAGGCCCCTACAAAACACAGTTGGAATACCTTAGGACCAACCGATTAGGTGCTAGCATCTATGAGGACGGCCTAGGAAGATCCGTGGTCCAGATTAAAAACCCTGACCAATCCATAGGACTAGAGCACCCAGCGGTCAAGTTTGAAAATGGTGCATACCTGGACAAAGAAGGAACTATATATGTAGTCACTAGTCATCCTGATAGGACAGATGAATTTGGAAATGTAATTTCAGAAGCGGACTTAGGTGACTTGGAACAAGGAAACATGGGAGTGGAACCTAGAACCCCTCGAGGTAAATCAGTTCTCACTAGGATTATCACGCCTGAATGGGTCCCCCAAGACAACAAGAGCATAGAGTTGCTCCTCAATCGAGAAACTGATGAAGCCTTTTGGAGGTATAAGTCTAATCAGCCAACAGACATAGGAAATATCATGATCTATGAGTTTAAGGATCCGGACAGCCCAGGTAGAGTGACTTACTTAGATCATGCTTCAGAACGGATCTTTGGGGTGACAGAAAATGATAGACATGCCTACACTTGGAAGGGCGAATTTATTTTCCCCCAACCTAGATCAAATGTATCCTATGGTCACCCTGGGGCTGGAACTTCCCAAGCTCATGGTACGCAAAGAGACAGAAGTAGAGATAGACCGGAAGTAAGTTTTGCCAACCCTGTAGGCAGAGAAAGATCGAGAACGGAGACGAATAGGGTAGAACCTCCTGAGATACATAGAGCCCACAGGAACCAAAGAAATGTAGATGGATTCCCTCTGCCGAGGCCTAGAGAGCACGCAAGAACTTTGAGACCCACCCAGCTAGTTAAGTCCATGAAGAATTACTTTGACGGCACAGGAGATCCCTATGATCATGTAGCAGAGTTCAAGCAAGTCTTGAGAGCTGAACAAGTGGAAGATCTGTTCACGCAGTACAATGCCTTCGGTCTAACCCTTAGGAACACGGCACTTACATGGTTTCAGCCATTAGATGAGCGTCAGTTCAGGAGCATAGACCAACTCCTAGAGGCATTCATCGTAGAGTTCTCTAAGAGCGGCATAAGACACAATACCTCCTCACTGATCCACAGCTTCAAACAGACCCCCCAAGAGACTGTCAGATTGGCCGGAAGAAGGTTTAGACAATATCTGGAAAGGTGCCCTATTTCGGAGTTACCCACATCTGCTAAACAAGTAGCCTTATTCCTTGATGGATTGTTGAGTACGAAATTGAGATCTTATGTATATCTGAAAGACCCTAGGACTATAGAAGAGTGTGTACGCATGTGCATTGACATCGAAGATAACCTAGGGGAAGAGCTAGAGCTTTCCAAAATCTACAAAGATTCAGATAGTGCATCTAGCCACTCTTCCACGCAATCTACATCAATTGAGGAACTCGCGGAAAAAGTAGCTCAGAAATTAGGTGTAACTAGCAAACAAATCCCAAGGTTTGCCCCTGTGAAAAGATGCTATACTTGCGGTGGCGACCACATGGCAAATGTGTGTCCCATTATGGCCCAACCCCAAGTTAACCCTAGTAGCCAGTACTGCACCATAGAACGGAAGTACACAAACCACACTGCGCAAGACTGCCCATACAACAAGCAGGCAGTTAGGCAACCCTACCCTCAACCCTACCAACAAGGCAGATACCAGAACCAGTATCCTCCACCACCACAATATGCTAGACCCCAACAAACCTATCAGCAATCATATCAGGCCCAACAGAGACCCCAACCGGTACTAGCTCAACAGCCCCCAAACCCCACTAACGTGATTCCAGTAAAGTATGCTGTTGCAGAAGAAAACCTGAATAGGGCCATAGTACCAGTAACCCCATTGATCTCAGAAAGTGACCCAAGTGACCATAGCTTTGATTCTACACATGTCGATAGTCCCCAGGCTTACTACATGCAGTCTCCAAAACATGGTGAGTCTTACTATAGTGAGGAACCAAGTGAACCTAGTTGGGAGTCAGATTACACGAACGTCATGTATGCAAACCCCAACCCCAGGCCTCAACCTAGGCAAGTAAGACCTCCATTCCCAAGAGGACCGTGCTACAGATGCCAAGGAGATCATCTCATTCGTGATTGTCCCTTGCCTCCACCTACACAACCCCAGTCAGTGACTATCCAAGGTTTTTGCCAAGATTGTGGAAAAGAGCATCTTTTACGAGATTGCCCAAAGAACTCCAATAATATGCCAAAAATCACTCCGATCAATGTGATTGGTTTGGTTGTAGATTCCTTAGGAAGCGTCACTTCCACTGCACCAGTGCAGGTAGTCACTAGAGCTCAGGCTTTGCAGCAAAACCAAGAGACAAACCAGGGTAAGAACTCAGAGGCTAGTGAAACCGAGAGTATAACAAAGAAAAGGACTAGAGCATGGAAAGATAGTCGGGAAAGAATGAAAAGACAATGGGCTAAAAAGATGAGTGAACTTGAGGAAAGCATAAGAGAAACCAAAGCTAGGATAACTGAAATCACCTCTCAAATCCCCTCTCACAATACCTCGCCGCCACCCCTCCCATCTCCATCTGACCCATCACCTTCCCCACCACGTCATACGATTCCACCACCCCCTAGGATAGGATCAGTATTAGCTGATCCCACTCCTGAAGACATAGACATGATGCTCAAAGCATATCAGGCCAGAATCCAAGAAGGGCCGAACGTCACGGATCATGCCAAGTGCTATCCTAGAGCTGACCTAGAGATAGAAAGAACCAAACTGTGCGCGAAAATGGTCGCATTGGCTCAGACTATGTTTGAAGCCAGCCGCCTTTTCAATTACTCGGGCTCAGCCAAAACGCAATTACACTTGGATGGATTCCTAGAGAAATTAGAGAGAATAATTGCAAGATCCGCCAAGGACGAAAAAAATCAAGAGAGAGAGAAGGCAAGCAAAAAAATGGATCCTTCCCCATCCGAAGTGTATGTGGCCAATTCCCCTAAACCGGACAACTTTCCCTCCTTAGAAGGAATAGAGAGGCCAATAGCACAGCCAGAAAAGGAATCTACCCCTCAAAGAAAGGGAAGGGCAAGAGAACGGGTAAGCCAGCCTCTTCAGGAAGCCCGTGGGCCTCCTCAAGAAGCTTATATTCCCCCCCAAAAGGCAGATGAGCCCCCCTCGAAAGCTCAAGTACCTCCACAGGTTGCCTACATTCCTTCTCAGGGAATGTGTGAGCCTGTTCGGAAAAGTAATAGAATAAGTAATCCTCCCCAAGAAGCTTGTGCTCCAGCCATTCGCGAGAACGAGGAGAGAGTCAACAATAGAATCAGCCCTCCTTCACAGGTTGCTTATGCGCCCAATTCTACGGAGCCAGACACTTCTTCTTCTATGAATCGGTTTGCACCAGACTTCCTACGAGAGATTCAAGAAGACAAATGGGATAACGAAAGCGAGGTCGCCCCTCCTTTTGAACTTGTGGACGATGCACACGACCAATTCCCACAAGACATCCCATCTATTTACGGGGAGCATGAGAGTGTTCAGTCTCACGAGAGATTAGACTTTGAGTCGAATTCCATACAAGAGCTACCCCACTTCACAGGCCCATGGGAAGCAAAGTCCACATGTATGAGAGCACCCACAGTCATGGTAAGGAACGACGACTCAGTCATTCCTAGGAACACAGAGGTAGTGAAGAACACTAATGTGCAGTGTAATCTCAGGTTAGAAGAGCTACTCAAGGTTAGACCTGAATTATGGAAACATGTAGCCAAACAAGTACCAGAGATAGCAAAACCTCGTTCCCAGGTAGGATCCCATAGGACAGTGCCAGAAATTCCCTTGGATAAGATCGGGGATATGTGTGAAGGTGAAGAAGGGAACACCTATCTTCCCATCACCTACCAGGACTACACCACGAAGGCAATTTTGGACTCAGGTGCAGGAGTTGCAATTTCCACTACCTCCTTATGGAAGCGTTGGGGCAAGCCAGCACTCAGGCCAACGAGAATGAAATTGCAAATGGCAGATGGTCACATAGAGAGACCCCTAGGATTGCTAGAAGGAATAACTCTCACCACTTGTGGTGTCGAGTTTGAACATACCTTTGCCATATGTGATTTCAGCAAAAATCATGCCTATGAAATGATTTTAGGAAGACCATTCATGCGACAGTTGCAAGTGGTACAGGATTGGGGGACCAATTCTTTGTACCTGCAGCACTTAGGTGTTACAACCAAAGTCAATCTCAAGGATTATTCCCATAGAGATGTCCCTCCTATCCAATGGAATCCCATCCATAGAGCCAAAGATGATACAGAATCGGTGCATTCCATAGGGTCGGGATCCTCATGGATGCATGAAGATACTCACTTATGGATGTGCAAGGTAGCAGTAGAAGAAGAGAAGAGAGAGAAAGCCAGAGAGGTAGGTGCGAACGAAACTCATAGACCCATTCAAGACCCAGCCTATGCACCTATAGTCTTTCCAGATGAGGAGTTTGAACCCCATGGCTGGGCGGAAATTTTAGCAACAATGGACGTAGCCATCAATGAAGAACAATGGACACCTCACTGTGATGAGGATGGCTATGATATTTCAGTCTTCTCCATAGAGCCAATCATGGGAGAGGCAGTTTTAGAAGAATGCGAACCTAGCCCTGATGCATTTGAGGATGCAAGTGACTCCGATCTAGAGTCAATCATTATGGACCCACCATTTGCATCAGATGAAGAATACTTCCATGAAATAGAATTTCAACCCCAGAAGCATGGAGAAGTTACAAATGATGTAAGATTAGCAACGCATATGACCCCTAAGGAAGAAGGAAAGAAACGAAAGAAGAGAGAAGCCTTACCAGAAGAGGAGGAATCTTTGTTTGAGGTCCCAGAAAATTTTAAGAAGTACGAGATAGATGACAGGAGAGTCATGATGAGAATGCCTAAACGAGAAGCACAATCAGGAGAGGCCTATGATAACAAAGAAACTACCAAGAAAATAGTAGTGGCCATAGAAGAAGGAGAGGAGAGATGCACGTATATAGGCCATGACCTGACAGAAGAAGAAGAGTACGAATTGATAGCCTTGCTAAGAGAATACAGAGATGTATTCGCTTGGAGTTACAAGGATTTGAAAGGTGTTGACCCTGATATATGCTCACACACCATTCCCATGACCTCAGATGCTAAACCCTCTAAGCAAAAGCCTTATACATATAACGATAACTATGCTGCTAAGATCAAGGAAGAGATAGATAGATTGGTTGAAGCTGGATTTATCTACGAAATTGAGCACACCGAATGGGTATCCCCCATCGTAGTGGTGCCCAAGAAGAATGGCAAGCTGCGTGTGTGCATTAACTTGAAAAAGGTTAATGCCGCCACGATTCGAGATAACTATCCGCTTCCCATCACAGAGCATCTCTTAGAAAGAGTGGCAGGCAAGGAAGTGTACAGCTTCCTTGATGGATTTTCGGGCTACAATCAAGTAGCCATAGCTCCAGAGGATCAGCATAAGACAGCCTTTGCCACAGAATGGGGCATTTTTGCTTTTAGAGTAATGCCATTTGGGCTTACCAATGCACCAGCTACCTTCCAGAGGCTGATGTGCCATGTGTTTAAGGAGTTCCTGAGGAAGAGTTTAGAAGTCTATGTTGATGACCTTTGTGCTCATTCCAATGTTAGACAAACCCATATTCCGGAACTCAGGCAAATCTTTGACAAATGTAGAGAGTACCAAGTCTGCCTGAACCCAGAAAAGTTCGTTTTTATGGTCAGGCAAGGCAAGATTCTAGGACACATAGTGTCAAAGAATGGCATATCTACTGACGAAGAGAAAGTGCGAGCCATAGCAGAGCTACCTAGGCCAAAGAATATCAAGGAAGTACAAGCTTTCATGGGGCATTGCGGTTATTATCGACGATTCATACACATGTATGCGGTCATTGCAAAGCCCATGTACGGACTCTTGACAAACTTTGAGTGGACGGATGAATGTGAGAATTCCTTCCAAGAACTTAAACGAAGATTATGTTCAGCACCAATCTTGACCACACCAGATTGGAATAAGCCATTCCATGTTCATGTTGATGCATCGAATTACGCTATTGGATGTGTGCTTGCACAACCTACTGGTGAAGGTAATATGGATCTTCCAATTGCCTATGCCAGTAGACAATTGAATGCGGCTGAACGAAATTATACCACTACTGAGCGAGAAGGATTAGGCATGGTATATGCAGTTAAAAAGTTTAGACATTATTTGCTTGCAAATAAGTTTAAATTTTTTACTGATCATCAGGCATTGTTATATCTTGTAAACAAGCCATGCAATACAGGAAGATTAGTGAGATGGTTTCTCTTGCTAATGGAATATGACTTTGAGGTTGTGGTAAGAAAAGGTAGGACTCATTTGAGAGCTGATCATCTCTCTAGGCTCACATCGGGAGAAGCCCCACAAGGAGTATCAGATGACCTTCCTGATGCTTACTTGTTTAATCTGGAAGTTGTACCGCAGTGGGCTAAGCCAATAGTACCAGTCTTGACATACGGGCCCAACCATCCAGTGGTAAACACACGGAATAGAGAGATCGTAAAAGCCCAAAAGTATCACATCATGGCCGAGAGCATGTACAAGCACACAGATCAAGGGATCTTGGCTTGTTGCGTAGAAGAGGATGAGTACGCTAAATGGTTGCAATTAGCACATGTAGGTGCATTAGAGCAACACCATTCAAAACAACGAACTTTACAGACTCTAAAGAGATTCGGAGTGCACTGGCCCACTATGGAAGCGGATGTCCAGAAGTTGTGCAAGGAATGCCCAATCTGTTGCACTAAACCACCTGTGGAACATGCCACTCTCTATCAAGTATCCATTGTGCCAGATTGGAGTGAACCTCTAGTATCATTCTTGCGGACAAACACATTCCCCCCAGACATGACTCTAGCTAGGAAAAGGAGTTTAGCACAAGAAGCCCTGGATTATTCACTCATAGGTGATAATCTATATAGGCGCGGTAAAGATGGTTACCTGAGATTGTGTGTCCATGAAAGTGAGTATCTTAAGATCTTAGAAACTGCTCACCAAGGTGTAGCAGGAGGACACTTTGGACCAGATCGGGTAATCAAGGCAATACTATTTGCGGGCTTTTGGTGGCCTACACTTCACATGGATGCACATACCTATGTGAAACGGTGTGATATCTGTCAAAGGACTCAGTATCCTATACGCAAGGATGAGATGCCACTGAAACCTATGATGGGTGGACGTGCATTCTCTAAGTGGGGAATAGACTTCGTAGGTCCTATTAATCCCCCAGCGAAAGGTTCTCATGCGGAATACATCATTGTGGCAACAGATTATCTCACCAAGTGGGTAGAGGTAAAAGCTACAACCAAGAACGATGCTCAAACAACTGCCAAATTCTTGTTTGAGAATGTATTCACGAGATATGGACTACCCATAGAGCTTGTAAGTGATAGAGGCACTCATTTCTTGAACGAAGTGATTGAAAATCTACTCCAAGAATTCTTGGTAATACACAAGAAGTCTGCCCCTTATCACCCTCAAGCTAATGGACAAGCTGAGAGCACTAATAAGATTCTATGCAATGTACTGACGAAATTAGTGAACACTAAACGCTCTGATTGGGACAAACAGCTACACCATGCTGTTTGGGCATACCGAGTTGCCTACAAAACGGTACTCCAAGCCACCCCCTTTCAGATGGTATTCGGCCAAAACGCTGTGCTACCCTTGGACTTCCTAATCCCTACATTGAGAGTAGCACAAGAACACGAATGGACAGGTCACGAACTCTCCTCTAGGATCTTTGACCTTGAACGATTAGGGGAAACAAGACTAAGAGCCGCTGCAGGAATATATGCCGCCAAGAAGAGACAGAAGGCATATTTCGATGCCCATGTGAAAGATAAAGGCTTGAAAGCAGGAGATCTAGTCTTGGTCTACACACTCAAACAACACGCGAGGAAGCTAGAAAAGAGAGGCTACGGACCTATGATCATCAATAGGATCTCCACAAGCGGAGCGGTACAATTGGCCACATTAGAGGGTGATGTTCTCCCAAATTATATTAGCGGTTGCAGAGTCAAGTTGTACCAGGAACCCCTCACGGAAGAAATGCTTAGCCGACTCACTACTGCTAAGAAACGCAAAGAGGAAGAAAAGCGAGTGCGAGAAGAAGCTCAAGCAGAAGCTTTAGAACGCATTAGAAGGATGAAATTACGTAGGCAAGGTAGAGAGCAGCCTAGGACAAATGACTATGCAGATCAAGGATATCATGTGGCAATGTGTGAAGTCGCAGGAACCAGCTCACCTAGGATAACTGATCGACGTCCTTTCGTAACCCTAGATATAGGACAAGGAAAAAGTGCAAGGACTGTAAGAGCCTTGATTGACTCAGGTGCAGCCACTAGTGCTGTTAGAATGTCTTACTGTCAAGAGTTACAGTTAACTGTCCAACCTGTGGAAGCATACCTCATAGGATTGGGAGGCGTGGAAACCCCTTGCATGGGCGAGGTGGAACTCCCCCTCTACATTCACGAGGAGGCAATGACCGTTAAAGTACTAGTGTGTCAAGATGAGGATCTCACTGAACCTCTCGTCTTGGGTCAGGATTGGATCTATGACCAAGCAGTCAATCTAAACCTAAGAAGTGGACTTCTCCAGGTTTGGGTCAATCATAGTCGAGTTACAGTAGAATTAGACAATGGAGCACTCAAGGAACTAGGAAAGGCACAGACTCCTGGTCCTTCCAGGGGTACACATGAAGATGACCATGCTGTTCTTGTCCAAAACTATGTGTTGCAGAGGAATGATATTTGCAAAAAAGGAGTCCGGAATGCAACGGAACTCCCTTCTTTTCCAAAGGCTAGAAGGAGGCAGCAACCCAAGGTGGATCAAAGGCAGAAGGAGCAGGGTACTACCTATGTCAGAGATCAAAGGTACCTGCTCAGCAGAACAGCCCAGAAAATAGACCAGGTATGGGTGCGGAAAGGCGAACGACCGGTTGCACCACCGTCAACTACAGGGGCAAAGCCTCTTATTAGTGACCAACAACGCAACGCTAATAAGAAGTCCTTCAGAAATTCTTCTGCTAAAGTAAAATCTATTTGGGTGCCCAAGAAGTCGATGAAGGCAAGCCCACAATCAAGACAAATTTGGGTGCCTAAGGCTTGCTTGATGGCACAAGTAGCTACGCTGAGGCCACAACTTAAACAGCATAACGCAGCGACGCATACTGCCAGATTTCACTCGTTCTCGACACTCATGTACACACCAAAACCCAAGAGCGTACATGTAATCAATTGTAAATGGGTCCCAAAAAGGCCTCATCTGCAAACCACGACACCGAGAAGGCTCTGTAAAGACTCTCCGAAACCGAAGGCAAAGCCCACTCACTGCATTTGGCAGCCTAGGGCCTGTAATAAACCCCCCGACCCCAATGTGTAAATCCGTACCCACTTACTAACTGCAGTAGTCTCCTAGGACAACACAAGCACTAACTACACACACTGTCTTCATGCACTTACTAACCACTAACTCATCATCCATCTCATGTTAATGTTGTAACGGGGACAACAACGGATTTATTTTGTCCATTACGATGTTAACACTTGGTTCTATATTCTCACAGAACCAATCAGCAAACAGGCCATGGCAGAAGCAGGTACCAGCTCTCAGGCCGGATCTGGTCCCCAGATCGTGGACATAGAAACACTTCTCCTTGAGCCACGCCTCACCGCAAGACCGCAAGAGCTTTGAGAAGTGCATGTGCTCCCCATCCAGGATCCTCCTCAAGGACACACTTCTCAAGTAGGTAAGCATGCGCATTGGTTCAGTGATGTTGCTGGACCACTGGGCGATGGAACCTACTTCTGGGAAGCAGAATTGGAATTCAATGGCAAATGGGGTCGATACCACTTTTTCACACGCGAATTTGAAAGCTACCAAAATGCCGAAGTCATGAGATCAGTTTGGGTCAAAGCAGGTGTGGAAAGTTATTTCAGGACTCACATACCAAAGCCGGATTTTTTACGATGTTCATATCTGATCAGTACAATCACGCCGAGCAGGGCCAAAGGAGGCGACAGCACCTTTGTGTTGCCATCACTGCTGCCGGGTAATGAGCTTAAAAGGTTCAAGCTGGACCTCAATCTGGTAAGAGAAGCATTGGGAATGTATGGCATGCACATCCCCACAGAAAAGGAAACCATGGTCCCAGGTCGAATGAAGCACAAGGATCTGAATAAGTTGAAGGATATGGTAGCAATGACACCTACCATTGCGCTTCACCTGCGAACCATCATGCAACACTTTGCGTTTCCCGCCCAAGAACGATTCACAATGCCCCCGAAAAAAATATGGTTCAGTTTATATCTAGCAGAAACCGAAAGCCTGCCCATCAATGTGCCACACTGGATCATAGACCAGATCCACCTAGCACATCAAAGGTGGAACAAGAAACAGAAGAATGTACTCCACGGGTGTTGTGCTCTGACCAGAATAATCTACAGATGCTTGGCTTATGATGTGCCTGTTCAGCGGGCACTCGTATGGTCCCGAGTCCAAGAATTCCAAAGAAGACTATCAGCAGCAGGTCCCCCATCAAAGAAGATGAGGGGGGGAGTCCAACTACCCTGTGCCCAACCAAGGGGAGCTACCGCTACACCAGAAATCACCCCTCCCCAGACACGACGAGTTAGGCCATTCACAATCCGGCTACCACGACCAAGCACGGAGGGGCCTAATCTGGTGTTTCCACCCATTCCATCTGATTTGGAATTCCCGCAGGGATTTACTCTTGAGGACCTCACGGATGAAGAAATTGCCAGATTAATCTATGACTCTAACCTCGAAGCGGAAGCAGCGCGAGCTCAGGAACCACCACCCAAAACAACATCGGCCCCCACCCAACCCCAAGTTGTAGAAGTCGATGTAGATGAACAAGAGGCAGGAGGAGACGAAGAAGAAGCCGACGAAGAACAACATCAAGAATATGACGAACTCTCCGAGTTAGCAAGTGCCCCAGCATATTCGGCACAAATCAAGAGACTATATCGAACCATGCGACTGGTTCAGGAACAGCATAAGATGTCTCTAGAACAGGGCAAAAGACTCATGAACGACTTGCTAGCGGAGGAAGGTGTGGACGAGTTGTTCATTGAGTCCATGAACCTTCATGCCGACGCTGTAGGACTGGACGAGGCCATTCATGAGGCAATGGCCTACATCCACATGTTTGAAAAAAGAGTTCCCGTTCGTCCCAGGAGGTCCGGGAAGCAAATTCACATCAATACATCAGCACTAGGCGGGGCAGCGCAAGCAGAAAAATATCAGGAAGCACCGTTGTCACCCCCATCCCCACCTCACACTACACAATTCACTCCACCGCAGGACACTAACACTACCACATCCACTACCACTACCGTTGTCATGGGCATCCCACTCTCCCCGGGAATCCAATTCGGGGGAGTCACCATGCCCACCTTCACCACCCTGTTCACCGATGTCACATCCACTCCACCAACGATTCCCATCTACACAGTCACTCAAACAGTTGACACGATGGAAACATCACCTGCCACAGCACCGCTCCCTCCCCCCATGCCACCTTCATCACCCATACCCCCTCCACCCACATCTCCACGTACATCCACATCATTCACCTCTCCCATTCCCGCCCCCATTCCCCCTGCATCTTCACCCTTCCCAGCATTATTTGATGTAAATAACATATTCTTAGCATTAAACCAATGTGTACACCAGCTCCAGCATGAGTACAAAGCTCTGGACAACCGGTATCAGAATCTGGAAACGCACCATCAAAACTTACAAAGACAATTTCTCACTCTACAAACAGAAAATGCAGAACTGAATCAACGCTACACGACGCTTGAGCAGGCTCACCAAACCTTATTGGCGGCACCCCAACCCTCGACAGAATCAGGTGCCAAACAACTAGAAGCTTTGCTCGAGGTATACCAAGCCGATAATCTCAAAGTCCGGCGTAACCTGGCACTTCTCAGAAAACACATGGCGGCCGCCCTTGAGGAAAACAAGAGATTGCAGCAGCAAAATGAAGCAAATCTAGAAGCTGCAATGGAAGGCTCTCCACACGAAATTGATCCAGAGCAGTTTAAAGCTGTGCCCTCAGAGACAATGAAGACCATCTTGGACAGCTATGCAGATCTATTAGAAGCTCATGATGACTTGGAAAGGGAACGGGATGCGCTGCGCAATCAACTCCAAGAGCAACAGACAGCACCCAAAGTCACAGAAACGACCACGACTT
>CM035407.1:201587652-201605152 GCA_020310875.1 Ceratopteris richardii | reverse complement strand
ACCTACTCAGTCATTCACAGAGACTCATAACTCACAACCGAACCATGTTAGTTCTCTATGCTTCCGTGCTCCATAGAAGAACGAGCAGCCAAACGCATCCCTGTCGACTAACGCTTAGGAAATACTTCAATCATTACCGGGTGAAATCTCTGCAACACAGTATCAATTCGTAACACTGCGTATAACGCACATACGCACATAAGCACAGACACAGGAGAGGGAATGGAGCCGACGAAACAGACCAGCGTTACTCTGTTCTATACATACAACACTTATACTTGCAATTCCCAAACAAACGGGGGACTCTCTAACTCGTTACCGAACAGAATCTCACAATCGCAGTACCGACTCTTAACACCACAGTGTATCACGCATACACAGTCAAATGATTACACAGATAAGGCGCGCAGAACAGGACAGAACCAAGATACTCTACTCGTTTACACACAGTAGAAGAGTTAATCCCAAATCAGGGCTCTCACAATACACTCGCAGCTTCCCAAAAACGGGGACTCTCTTTCTCGTCCCTTTTCATTGCTTTAAATAGAATTTTGTTACAATGCTTGCGCAAATCTTTCTTTACCGCGTACTTCCAGAAGAGTTCTTTCTACATTAAAAACCTCTGTCTAAGTACAATTGTCCTTTGTTCGGCGGCCGTCTAACACTGGCACGCACGGTGGACTCGAACCCGCAAGTGCAATACTGTAGTTGATATCCTTTTGCCTGGGGCTATCCCACTGTTTTCTTTCTTTACATGCATCAGAAAGACTCTGGCTAATCGTTCATAATGTCCATATCCTGCTGGTGATTCAGCAAATATCCTTCAATCCCGAATGTATCACTGTACGTGATAGGTCGTCTCTTTCTCCAGAACTTCCTCAAACTCGTATAGCTGGTCTAGTTGCCTCTTTATGAAGTCCCGCTTTCTTATATGCTGTTGCCTCAAAAACTCATACTTTACATACTCGTATTCTTCAGCTGCAGCTCTTCCTTTTTTGAGTTAAATAGCTTTTTGAACATCTAAGCCATTCTGAAAAACATGTCTATTTATACATACAATAAGAATCTACTCTTGATTTCGTTGTTACCTGGACCCTCCTTCTTGATCATGTGCTTTAAGCGCTTCATCTATGGAATCAAAGTACCCTCTGTGCTGTTGAATCCTCTTCTTCTTGAAAGTTTATGCGTGTTTTACCATCTTGGATATATTTGTGTCATACTTGTTGAAAATATCCATGTCTTCTGTAGAAGCCATGTAACCATACAGTATCCTATCACCACCTGGCTGAAATATCCTTTTACAGTGTCTGTCGGTCCATGCCAGGATTTAACTCCCCAATCCTTTCTAATCGCACTTGTTCTAGTGGCGGAACAAGTCCACTGTTCCCAGGGTAACTTAGCAAACTGTAGGAGTCCGATCCTCTGGTGATGTTGTCGAAGTTCTTGAGTCATCTTCATCATCCGGGTATACGCATTTATAAGTGCTAGACCTTGAGCTGCCATTTGCTAGAATGATGATATTTCATTCGGACATGACGCTTCATGCTGCTTACCGAGATTCTAGAATCAAAAATCATCATTCTGGAGATTGATGTTGGACTTGGAACGTCTTTTACATGTGCGAAAAGTATATCATGACTTCAAGCACGCCCGGTGGGACTTGAACTACCACAAGTACCTACGGTTCGGATACTATACCTTCTAAGTACATACTTCGGGCGAGCCTAAATGTCCGGGTAATTTTCTTTTTGAGGGTTTCTAACATTTGCACTAAGGTGGTAGGTTCTAATAATTGGGCGTCGGTTCTGACTGCACTGAGGGCTATGGCTTGATTTAACAAAATTTCGGCTTGGGTTTGAAGAAAAGCCTCCTGGAGATAAAAGTCGTTGGCTAATGCCGCATCTCGGGCTATCGTTATTTCCGTCAGTTTGGTCTGCATTTCTCTGATGCACTCCTTTTGGTTGCGTATCTGGTTGTCGTTGCGTTCAAACTGCTGGGTTTGGAATTCCAGACTTTTCTACAGTGAATCTCGTTCTCTGCGCGTCCTTTCAATATCTTTTTGGTATTGGCCTTCCTTTAGTAATTGTTTTTTGAGAATATTGTTGACCGCGTCGGCACATTCTTCGGCTCGCCGTAATTGTTCTTGAACTTGGTCAGCTTCTTTCTGTTGCTCCTGCATCTTCTGGGTGGTTTCTTGTAATTGAAGCTTCATGTCTGCGATCAATTCTTCGAGAGATATGTTGATATTTTCTTGTTCTTGAAGGGCGGCCTTCAGTGTTCGAATTTCCTCATGTGCGTCGTGTATGAGTTGGTCTTTGGCAGCGAGCTGGTCCAGGGCTGCCTCTCGTTGTTGTACTAGCGTCTGCTCTGTCGAAACTCGTGCTTCGAGTTCTGCTAGCTGTGTCCGGAGTTGATGATTCTCGGTCTTTACGGCATCAACTTCTTCCTGGAGGGGGGCGATGTCGGCTTCCAGGGTGTCTACCTTGTGCTGGTATTCGAGTTTCAGGTGGTCCGTGGCTGCCGTAAATTGGGCGGGCAGCTGGTGTGATAACTGGATGAGGAACTGCCCCATGGCGGCAAGTTCCGAGAATGCGTTATGTGGCGGTGGTGGTGGAGGACGACGAGGTTGAGAGGATGTGTCGGTGAGTAGTTGCTGGGAGTTTGGCGGAGAGTAGTTAGGGGAGGAAGAGGAAGATGATGCGGGTTCATTGGTGGGTGGGAGGGGTGGTTCAGGTGGGGGTAGGGGTTTGGCAGGAGGTGGTGTAGGGAGGACGGTATCTGAGGAGTTTACCTTGGCGAGTGTTTGTTGTATGGTTTCTGTCTGGTTGATGGCGTCGATGAGTTGATCCAGGGCTTTGGTGGCCGATTCCTGTTCATCCTGGTGCTGCTCAGATTCTTTTTCTGTGGATACTATTTCTGTCTCTGCTTGATCCTGCTGGTCTGGTTGCTCCGTCGATGTTTCGATGTGTGTGGCGGTGTCGTGGTATGTTTCCTCTTCGTCGTCTGGCTTGGTCTCCTGATCTTTTCCGGCGGATCCTTGGACTTCACTTTCCGAGGAGCTGATCCGAATTCGCTTGGTACGGAAGAGCTGATTAATCTCTTCGTCTTCTTCTTCACTGTCCTCGATTGGTTGTGCGGATTCTTCGTGTCGAAGTGCGGGGCCTGCGGGTGGGGGTTGTGCGGCGAGGATGGTTGGGAAGAGGAAGGAGATGATGTGGGGAAGGCGAGAGCGGGGGGTAGAACCCTTTTGGAGCTGTTTTACGATAGCTACACATTCTTTATGGATTCTAAGGAAAAAATAGGAGGCAAAATTTACAGGTTCGCGGGCAGCTAGATCTAAGGCGGAGTAGAAGGGGCGAGAGATGCCATATGTTCGTTTTTGCAAGTTAAGGATGGCTACAAGGAACTGGAGGGCGGATCGCTCGGGTTCTGGGCGGCATAGGATGGCGTATTCGTTTGATGAGGAGCGGGGAAAGAGTTCGGACATACGGGCGGAAGGGATGCTAGGACCGGTTTCGCGGCCTTGCGGGGGGAGGCGGTAGGCGTCGGCGAAGGCTTGGAAGGTGATGACGGTTCTATTTGGGAGGGAAAGGAAGACCCACTGTCGCTCGGTGGCGGAGCTTTGGGCAATGGCTTGGATGATCTGTGCGGAGAAGGGATGGGCTTCCACTGAGTGCCAAGGCAACTCAGCGAAGTTGGCCAACCCTCTGCATCGCAGGTATTCGCCTACATCTGTAGGGATACCTTCGCGGAAAGAAGCGTAGTTGGCTAGCGCTTCCATGGCGTTCACAGTGCACACTTACAGAAAACACAGAATACACAATCACGAAAACACAATAGCGGTTTTTGGCGCAACTCAGGGGTTTAAATATGGAGAACACGGTGTGGAGGTGAGTATCATTGTGTGGTGCGGGAATGATACGGTTTGCATGCTAGCGTGCGTACTGAGTGACTGGTAGGGAGAGGCGGCTGGTATCATAAAGATTTGTACAAAAGACGGCTAAAAGCAAAACATAAAAATTTATACAAAACGTGGCTCGTCGCCGAATAATTAAGGCGTACTGGTAGTGGGATAATACGGCCGCAACTTTGATCCATTAATTACTTTTGGAAGTGGAATTTCGGTCAACATAGTCAACCGAAAAGTTGCTGGACCTACTTGTGCTGAGATCTTGAAAGGGCCGAATCATCGTAGTTTGAATTTTCCTGCTGCTCTGTCCGATTTTGCGTTATAGAAGAGTACAAGCTGTCCTACCGAAAAGATTGGCGTCTTCAAATATCGATCGTGTGTCTTAGCTTGCCTTAGTTGAACTTCACGCATAGTTAAAAAACTGAGCCATCGGTGCTCATCAAGTTCTCTGAGTGCATCCATTCGTGCTGTCAGTGAAGATTCCGGTAGCATCTTCTGAGTGATTGCTACCCGCAAACTTGGGATGACTACTTCCATGGGAGCGATTGCTTCTAAGCCATAAGCTAACTTGAAAGGTGTCAAGCCTGTTGTTACTTTATATGTAGTTCGGTATGCCCATAATACTGCAGGTAGTAGTTGATCCCATCTTTCCGGTGTTTCCATGATCAATTTCCGGAGGATGTTTAACAGTGCTTTGTTTGTACTTTCAGCCAATCCATTGGCACGTGGATAATAAGGAGAGCTAAATTTATGTGTGACTTCGAAGGACTGTGTGAGAGCCTTCATTAAATTGTTTACAAAATGAGTGCCTTGATCTGAGACAATTTCCAGTGGTAAACCAAATCGTGGAAAGACATCCGTGAGTAGACATTTTGCTACCGTAACTGCTGTAGCAGACCGCAAAGCCCAAGCTTCTGCCCATCTAGTTGCGTAATCTGTGCAAGTCAGTATGTATCGATTGTTACTGGATACTGTTGGAGGTGTAATTGGCCCGATAAAATCTAAACCCCATTTCTGAAAAGGTTCTAATGGTAAGATGGGTTGCAGGGGAAAAAGATGCCGTTGTAAAGGCTGACCAGTTCTTTGGCAAGCATCGCATTGTCTAACAAAATGTGAGATATCTCTGTACATAGTTGGCCACCAGAGTCCTCCTTGCAGAATTTTTCGGTGAGTTAAGTCTGCTGCAAAATGGCCACCGGAAGGAATTGAGTGAGCCAAAGTGATAACTGAGTTAACTTCATGTGGTGGAATACAGCGAAGTAGGATTCCGGTATGATCTGTATAATACAGTTCTCCAGCAACTAACCGAAATCGGCGGCTAAAAACTACGATTTTTCTTCGAACTGCCTTGGCAGTCTCGGCTGGAAAGCGTCCTTCGGTGAGAAAAGTTAGAATCTGATCATAGTATGTAGGTGGTGTTTGTAAGTTGGGCGTCTCATCAGGTAGTGGTTCAGCATTATAAATCGCAGGAGTCGTGTCATCTATTCCTACCGGAGCTTCACCGGAATCTAGGCGTGATAAGAAATCTGCTAAGGCATGTGCATTTCCGGGTCGGTGAATGACATCATAATCGAATTCTTGTAAAAGTAGCACCCATCGTGCCAATCGTCCTCCTAAGTGCTGCTGTCTTACTAGATAAACAAGGGCAGCATGATCCACATGAAAGGTAAATTTTCGGCCTAGTAGATAATGTCTGAACTTTTTGATTGAGTAGATCAATCCTAGACATTCTCTTTCAGTGGTGGAGTAGTTCTTTTCTGCTGGTGCAAGCCTTCTACTGGCGTAATAAACAGGGCGAAACCACTTATCTGTTTGCTGCATCAGAATACTGCCGATTGCAATATCTGAAGCGTCGACAAAAACATGGAACGAATTGTCCCAGTCTGGTGGTTGTAAAATTGGAGCGTGCGTCAGGAGATACTTGAGTCGATCAAATGTAGTTCGACATTCTTCAGTCCATTCAAACTGTCGGGGATCTTTTGTGATTAGCTTGTTCAGTGGCACTGCTAGGTGAGCAAGCCACCGTAAGTGTCTGCCATGCCACCGTATTTGACCCATAAAACGCATTACTTCCTTCGGAGTTGTGGGTATCGGGGCTTCTAAAATCGCTGAAATCTTATCCGGGTCCACTCGAATACCTTGAGCAGATACAATATGCCCAAGTAGTTTGCCACACGAAACGGCAAACACGGATTTGCTGGGATTAAGGCAAAGTCTATATTCTCTACACTTCTGAAAACAGCATCGTAAGTGAAACAAATGGGCTATCATCTTCCCAAAGATTGAGAAGTCGTCGAGGTAGACTTGCATGAATGAAGTGAGATAAGGAGAAAATATCTCCTGCATACATCTTTGAAATGTGCTCGGTGCATTTCTCAATCCGAACCACATTACTGTGCAGGCAAAGACACCCCAATTGGTAATGAAGGCAGTTTTTGGTATATCCTCTTCAGCCATTCTAACCTGGTTGTACCCGCTGTACCCATCTAAAAATGAATACATTTCATGACCTGCGACTTTGTCAAGCATGGTATCCAAAAAGGGATCGGGAAAGGATCTGGTACTGTTGCTGCATTTAATTTCCGGTAATCCACACAGATTCGTAACTGCTTGTTTTTCTTGGGCACGATCACGATGGGCGAGATCCATTCAGCGTGTTGTACTGGTACAATGAATCCGACTTTTAATAGTCTATCAAGTTTGGCTTTTACCTGTGATGCATAATGGGGGTTCATTCTGTAGCTGGGTTGTCTTTTTGGTTTCATTTCCGGTTTCAACATGACCCTGTGTTGATAGATGCGCGGATCTAATCCTTTCATGTCTTTGTAATCCCATGCAAAGACGTCTGCGAATTCGCGAAGAAGTTTAATCAAATCCTCCTTAAATGTTTCCGGTAAGTTCTGCCTCATCTTCACAGGTCGTGGGTGGTCTCTATCTCCTAGATTGTACGTGATCAGCTGGTCTTCTGGAACATAAAATTGTTGAGGTTTCTCTGTATCATCTGTTGGCTTGAACAGTGGTTGTAATTCGTCGTCATGGGTTGAGGAAGCATCTTCCTGGACCGACTTTCCGGTGATAGCTACTACTGTACATACCGACGTTTTCCAGTTATCTATGACGGATTGTAGGTCAACAGTTCCTAGAGACATTAAATCGGCATTACTCTTCAGAAATTGCTCTTCTTCATCATCTGACAGTCCATCTAACATATGAACTGGTTCAGCAAAGTACGGTCTGGCGTGAGGTTCGCAAGATTGCATAGCATCTAGTTTCACCACATATTTACGATGGGCATCCTTGAATGTAAGCTCTTGTGCAGACCAGTCCTGTATTACCTTAGCATGCTTCAGCCAAGGTCGGCCAAAAAGAAGATTGTAATCCAAAGTGGATTCGGGTAGATCTAGTATGACAAAAGTCATCTTGAAAGTTGTACCTTGTAGAGTGATGGGTACATTCCGCACAAGTCCTACAGGGTGGACTCTCGATTGATCCGCCATTCGAACAAAGAATTGCACTGGTTCAATTTTGGTCCAGCCTAGCTTTTTGCATAATGCTGCGGTCGCAATGTTTACGCCTGAGCCTCCATCAATCAATACTTGTGTGATCTTCTGGTTCTTATACCATACTGTGATCAAGGGCACTGCGTGGTCAATCGCAGCATCAGGTTCCGGTTGAACTGCGGCTGTCGTAGGAATGCAAGAAGGTACTGGACTGAATTGTTGCTGAAACTGTTGTCGGATCCCGGGCACTAAGGCCAGAAGTTGGCCTAGAGGCAGAGTGATGGATGCCTTGGACAAAATTTCCCAGGCCTGTTGAGCTTGACAGTCTTGTTCTTTTGGACTTGAAGGTTCTACTGACGCAGAAGTGTCTGTTGTTGTCTCTACTGATGATGATGGCCCTACTGATGCATCCTTTTGTGTTGTTTCGTCCTTTGATGAAGAAGCCTGAGTCACCGGAATAGGTTCTGGGAACACTGGTGGTTCTGTTGTGGTCCAGTGACTAGCTTTGTTATACATCCTTCGTTGTTCTTGTATCCCTGGTTCAAAGATTTCTGCTGCCGACTGAAGTTGTTTACCGGAATGGGTCTGGACTGTAGCAGTCTGTGTCTCGATCGGTGTAATTTTTACCATGTTGGCCATTGGATTCTGGCGTTCCTTCTTTCTTTGATCATACTCTATTGCGTCTTTACAAAACCTTCTAATGTGGCCGAATTCGCCACAAAAATGACAGCGTGGAGGTGGTAACTCAGGGTTTTCCGGTGGTGGTCCATTCTGCCATCGTTTGGCATTATAAGTGTTGTTTCTCTGTCCTCGGTAGTTCCGATATCCTTGTTGTTGATTGTTTCTCTGTTGCGGAGGCACATAGTGATTTACTGGTTGGCCATGTTCTTGGATGACTGCGTTGACGGTTGCTGTCCCTTGTATTCTAGCGTTGTAGACACAGTTTCCGGTGGTGTGTCCGGTAGCGTTGCAGATAGCGCAAAACACTTGGTTCAGTGCACAGTTGGCACTTGTATGCCTCGAATTTTTGCATGTGGTGCAGTATACTTGCCTGGTGATATCTTCAGCCATATTTTTGTTTGTTTTTAACCATTCCAAGTCTTCTGAAAATCCACCAACCTTTGATTCTAGCTGTAGAGCCATTGCAATGACGGCATCCAAGGTCATAGCTCCGACACATCTTATGATCATGATCTGCTTCAGCTGTGGGGTTAATCCATTGATAAACCATTGAGAGATGACATCATCAGGTAGATTAGCGTGAGCCTGTGGTATCTGCCGTAAATGTGTTCTAAAGAGGGTAGCGTACTCCTGGACGGTCTGATTTACCTTCTGTCTGTTGTTCTGTAGATACTCAAAGATTTCAGCGGGATTCTTCTTTAGTCTGAATCGCTGTAAAAAGGCGTCTCGTACTGCATCGTAAGTACCGAAATGATTGATATCATATTCTGTGAGCCATCTCGCCGCTTCATTGATCAGTGTCGATTGAAAAACAATGGCCTTATACGCCTGATCTGGTGGATGGTTAAGAACTGCATAACTTATCTCGAATGTTCGTACGTGGGCGTCTGGGTCGTCTCCTGGAAATCCACCGAATTTCGTGTAGGTTACTCCTGTTGGAGGTGGTCTTGTTGGTCCTAGCTGTTGTTGTTGTTGGTGTTGTTGTTGGTGTTGCCCGCTCATTGTGAAGGGTTCAGGGTTTCCTTCCGTATCTCGGGATTGATTGGGTGAACTATCGGGACTTGTATCACCGGATGGTGCGTTTTCCGGTGTGCTGTTTCGACTTAGGATGCTTCGGATCTCTGTTTCGAACAGCTTTCCTTCCTTCTGGATGTCTAATATTCGAAATCTTCCTTCCAAACACGAAGGTTGAGCTGATGATTCCGCAAAAAAGGCTAAACCTTTGCCAGCGATCGGTGATTCTATTACCGGAATCTCACCGGAATGAACCGAAATTGGGCCAGAATGCCCTGTTTTACTACTTTTACCGAATTTTTCTAACGTATTTCTGACCGTGGATAACTCTAAATCTTTATCTGATATTGTTAAACTAGGTTCCAACGGCGTTTTGATAGAGTCTGGACTTGCTATATCTTCAATAGGCCGGGTCGAAGTAGCATCCGAATGTATCGAAGGCGTTGTCCGTTCTACCGGAATATGACCGGAATCAGTTGTAACGTTTCCACTTTTCTTGACCACTTGGTCAGATCTAGTTATACCTACTTCTCCCGAGGCTATCTTTTGTGATTTTCATGCTTCAATCTGACAATTCTTAGGATATGTTTCGCCCGATCGAGTGACCGGCATGTATCATTGCCCAGTGATACTGTCTGAGCAGTTCGCAACAATCTGGATCTGTTGCTACTGTCAGTGAAGCAAAATGTTGCTGGATGTTTGCTTCTTACAAACCGTTAGCACTCTAATGCCACTGTCTCACAAGTGACTCGTAATCAAATGCTACTTTACCGCAGAGATTGGTAATCAGTTGCCACTTTCCCACATACAACGGGTCAGAGAACTGGCAAACGGATGCCACTTTCCCACAGACGGCGCCAAATATTAAAGGTATGATCGTCGTTTACTAACTTAACTGTTAATTGCCTACCGCTGCCGTTAATTACTAGTCTAAAACAACAATCCTTCAGAGACTCCAGAATCTGGTTCCACACCTACGTACCAGATATTTCCGAGTCTCTCTTTCTCTGTACTCAATCTTACCGCAAAATAAACTGACTCTAACCACGTGGGTCCTTGGGAGTGGTAGGGGTCTGTTAGACAGAGGCCCTATACTATTTTCCCAACTTCTCACTCGCTCGTCACTCGGTTAGCGCGTCTTTGCTCAGTAGTTGTTTCTGATCAACCAAGGCTATCAACGTCTTATAATCCCGTACTCCAAGATCTACCTGCTATAACAGTTGAGCAGTAGTCTGGACTGAGAATCAATACACAAAGCGCACTGCTGGTAACTTAACACGACCACACCACGAAATCCTTCTGCACAATTTACGACTTTACCGAGTACCACATTCAAATCGCAAGACCTACTGACCATAACTTGTCGTGCACTTTATCATCATTCTACTCGTATTCAGAACACTACAGGTACTAATCTGAACACAGATATACTACCTACTCAGTCATTCACAGAGACTCATAACTCACAACCGAACCATGTTAGTTCTCTATGCTTCCGTGCTCCATAGAAGAACGAGCAGCCAAACGCATCCCTGTCGACTAACGCTTAGGAAATACTTCAATCATTACCGGGTGAAATCTCTGCAACACAGTATCAATTCGTAACACTGCGTATAACGCACATACGCACATAAGCACAGACACAGGAGAGGGAATGGAGCCGACGAAACAGACCAGCGTTACTCTGTTCTATACATACAACACTTATACTTGCAATTCCCAAACAAACGGGGGACTCTCTAACTCGTTACCGAACAGAATCTCACAATCGCAGTACCGACTCTTAACACCACAATGTATCACGCATACGCAGTCAAATGATTACACAGATAAGGCGCGCAGAACAGGACAGAACCAAGATACTCTACTCGTTTACACACAGTAGAAGAGTTAATCCCAAATCAGGGCTCTCACAATACACTCGCAGCTTCCCAAAAACGGGGACTCTCTTTCTCGTCCCTTTTCATTGCTTTAAATAGAATTTTGTTACAAGGCTTGCGCGAATCTTTCTTTACCGCGTACTTCCAGAAGAGTTCTTTCTACATTAAAAACCTCTGTCTAAGTACAATTGTCCTTTGTTCGGCGGCCGTCTAACACTGGATGTTAAAGGTATGATCGTCGTTTACTAACTTAACTGTTAATTGCCTACCGCTGCCGTTAATTACTAGTCTAAAACAACAATCCTTTAGAGACTCCAGAATCTGGTTCCACACCTACGTACCAGATATTTCCGAGTCTCTCTTTCTCTGTACTCAATCTTACCGCAAAATAAACTGACTCTAACCACGTGGGTCCTTAGGAGTGGTAGGGGTCTGTTAGACAGAGGCCCTATACTATTTTCCCAACTTCTCACTCGCTCGTCACTCGGTTAGCGCGTCTTTGCTCAGTAGTTATTTCTGATCAACCAAGGCTATCAACGTCTTATAATCCCGTACTCCAAGATCTACCTGCTATAACAGTTGAGCAGTAGTCTGGACTGAGAATCAATACACAAAGCGCACTGCTGGTAACTTAACACGACCACACCACGAAATCCTTCTGCACAATTTACGACTTTACCGAGTACCACATTCAAATCGCAAGACCTACTGACCATAACTTGTCGTGCACTTTATCATCATTCTACTCGTATTCAGAACACTACAGGTACTAATCTGAACACAGATATACTACCTACTCAGTCATTCACAGAGACTCATAACTCACAACCGAACCATGTTAGTTCTCTATGCTTCTGTGCTCCATAGAAGAACGAGCAGCCAAACGCATCCCTGTTGACTAACGCTTAGGAAATACTTCAATCATTACCGGGTGAAATCTCTGCAACACAGTATCAATTCGTAACACTGCGTATAACGCACATACGCACATAAGCACAGACACAGGAGAGGGAATGGAGCCGACGAAACAGACCAGCGTTACTCTGTTCTATACATACAACACTTATACTTGCAATTCCCAAACAAACGGGGGACTCTCTAACTCGTTACCGAACAGAATCTCACAATCGCAGTACCGACTCTTAACACCACAGTGTATCACGCATACGCAGTCAAATGATTACACAGATAAGGCGCGCAGAACAGGACAGAACCAAGATACTCTACTCGTTTACACACAGTAGAAGAGTTAATCCCAAATCAGGGCTCTCACAATACACTCGCAGCTTCCCAAAAACGGGGACTCTCTTTCTCGTCCCTTTTCATTGCTTTAAATAGAATTTTGTTACAAGGCTTGCGCGAATCTTTCTTTACCGCGTACTTCCAGAAGAGTTCTTTCTACATTAAAAACCTCTGTCTAAGTACAATTGTCCTTTGTTCGGCGGCCGTCTAACACTATGTTGTAATCATCCATTTGTACAAGGAGTGATTGGTCTTCCTTCATTGTGAGTTTTCATTAATATTTTCTTGAGTATTCACAAATCTGTGCAATCATTGATATCTACCTGCTCACAGAAGTGTTAAAGGGTATATTTCCCTAAGGAGAACCTCCCTTGACTAGGTGAAGTACTGGAGTGCTTGCTGCATGCTCCTGTTAAAAGTAGATACCCTAGTACCTCCTCTACAATTTGGCACGCATGGTGGGACCCTTGCATTTCTGTGAGAAGCCCCGAGGATAGTAAATAGTCCCTTCTTTGGTATTTTTGCCCTAGTGCATTCGCAAGTAGGTACATGACCCATACGCGAGCAGATAAGGAGCCTCTTCGTGTACGAAGGAGCCTTAACAAGTTAGCTAAAACCTCGACTAGTACCTCCCCTCTACCCTCCTTGAATTTATCTATTGATTTGGGTGCGACACCATTGTCAAAGGAGCATAGGAGAATCTTAGACTTATCCTTAGATACGTCAGAAGAAACACCAGTGCAAATGGAGTATCTTTCTCATTTACTCTCCAGACTCAACATCAAGTTCCCTACCTTCAAGGGACAAGCTTATGAGGATGCTGATGATCATGTGAGGAGATTCATCTCCTTATGCCGTGGACGAGGTCTAGAGAATAGAGAGGATGCAATGTAGTACTCTTTCCATCCACATTGGAAGGCCTTACGGATAAATGGTATAACCAATATGCAGATGTCCATTTCGCTACATGGGAGGCTCTGAAGACGGCGTTCTCATAGACATTTCGACCTAGTGATTCTTTGAAAAGAGCTCTAGACCAGCTAGAGAATCTAAGGCTAAGATCAGGTGAATCCTTTCATGAACTTCACACTAGAACAAAAGCACTTGTTGCACGTCTGCCACATGCTGCAGGTGACTTCTTGGTTAAAAAATGGATAGAAAAAGCTCTTCCCAGGTCATCTCAGCAGAAGCTACGTGAGTCTCTTAGATTGGATGCAATCCTCAATGATTTTGTTGTAGCAGCATCACGCATTGAAGAAGCTAGGCAACATTTTGAAGGGGATACACAATCGAATTATGCTGCAGAACTAGACCCTATTGGGCAACTGAGGAAGGAACTGGAGGCATTGAGAATGCAACAAAATCAACAAGAAGAGAAGGTCTTGCCAATACTGTGTCGCACTGATGCTGAAGTAGCCCAACTTCGCAGTGAGTTAGAAGATTTGCGGACCACTCAGGATATAAGAAGGCAGATTTGGTGTACAATATGTAACAACAATGGACATTCCAATGCTAATTGCCCTAACAAGGTAAGCTGTCAATTTTGTGGAAAGGATGGTCATGAAGCTAGAGACTGTTACTACCTCAAGGGTAGACAGCAACGAAGTAACCCTCAAGCTTTGGATTCATATTATGCTAGTACTTCAAATGCACCTAATAGAGAGGAGAACAGACAAATGAAGCCCAGATATAATAGGCCTTTGATGTGCTACCGTTGTGGTGAGTATGGCCATATGCAAAAGAGGTGTTCCCTTCCAGAAGATGCACCTCCTTGCCAGAATTGTCCCGAGGCTAAGGATCACTACACCAAGGATTGCCCAAGAAGCCGTCCTGCTCCTATCCACATGATTGCAGTCTCTCCACAAGAAGAAGGTATGACCACTCAGTCTTATGTTGTTTCATCCTCTGCAATACCCATGATGACTAGAGCCAGACAAGCAGCAACAATCCATAGAGAGGAACAACAAGGATTCCAAGATAAAGAGGAGGAAAAGAAGTCTGGGTGGAAGGGCCAAGAAGAAATTGAAGGAGCTTATGAAAGGATGGCTACTTCTCTAAGGGACCAACCAACAACTCTGCAAGAAGACACTCATGAGGTAGACATTGAACAGATCTTGAAAGGTATTCATCACAAGGTTAGTCTATAAGAACTTATAATGATGGATTCAAAAATAAGAAGTGACTTATTGAAGATTATACACTTTGCTCACTTGATCCAATCACCCAATATAGATGGTTTCATGGTTGATTTTCCCCCTGCACCCTTGGCAGACTACCAAAGCTCAAGATTATCTGTTTGTATAAAGGATGAAGCCCTCACAGGTGTGATCATAGATGGAGGCTCTGGTATCAATTTGATGCCAGATTTTATAATGAAGAAACTGAAATTGAACCCCACCAAGATGGCACCATTCACAGTTACACTAGCAGATCAACATCGGGTTGTGCCTCTTGGCATTATTGAAAAGGTACGGATGATAGTATAGGGTTGCCACTTTGTGTTGGATTTTGTTGTTATTGCACTTCCACAGGAGACTTCCTACCCTTTACTTCTGGGGAGACCTTGGCTGAGGCAAGCAAAAGCTTTGCAAGATTGAGGGAAAAACAAACTATGGATTTCAACTAGCACCAATAGCCAACTACAACTACATTTAGAAGAAGGATTTGACTCAGGGAAAATTACTGGGTATACTGTGGACACTTAGGTAATGCCCTCTCTACCCCAAGAAGAAGATACATTATTGAATTGGATGATGGAAAGTGCATAATGTTGCACGATGGAAATCAATGAAATAGAGGAAGAAGTTGCAGATGAAGAAATTGCAGGAAAAGGCCATGAGGTTCACAAGGAATTGAAGAATGAGAGCTTGCAGGAGATTACGAATGTTGAAGGGGCAACAACTATAGAGGTTTCAGAACAGGAAGGTTATGAGCCGGAATGCAGAGAAGATCTCCCCTTTTCGGATATACCTCCAGGATGGACCAGAGGACATATTGCAGAATATAAGTTAAAGTCCACTCCTGCATACAGTGGAGATGATTTATCAAACAAGATTAGTCCTAAAACACTGATGCAAGAAGTAAATCTAGGGGATGAAGAGAATCCTCAAGTAGTCCACTTGGCCTCTTGGCTGTGGCATTATCCTCTATTACTACAGAAGGTAACTTCTTTACTTTTTGCTTACAAAAATGTCTTCGCATGGTCCTACAAAGATCTAACAGGGATACCAGAGGAGCTTGGATTACATCGAATACCCTTAGTTGAGGGAGCCGTGCCTGCAAGAAGTAGGCCATATCGACTCAATCTGAAGTATGCGGAGGTGGTAAAAGTGGAGATTACAAAACTAGAAGAAGTAGGTATAATTGTTCCAGTAGAACATTCCAGGTGGCTTTCTTCTATGGTTATTGTGCCCAAGAAAAGTAGTGGAAAAATAAGAGTCTGTGTTGATTTTCGTGCCTTGAATAAAGTGATTGTTCAAGATGGATTTCCTCATCCCTTCACAAAGCAAGTACTTGAGGAAGTAGCTGGTCACACTTTGTATAGCTTCCTGGATGGTTTCAGCGGTTACAATCAGATAGTGATCCATCCTGATGATAGGGACAAAACAACCTTTGTAACTCCATGGGGCACTATGTCTATACCCGCATGGCTTTTGGTTTAAAGAATGCGCCAGCTTCATTTAATAGAACAATGTATCTAATATTGGGCAAATGGTTGACAACCTTTTTACGCATTTTCATGGATGACTTTTCAGTATTTTCAGGCACAGATAGAAGAGCAGCAGTTCAAGATTTCCATGATCATTTGGAAAATCTAAAAGAAATTTTTGAGAAATGTCTCAAAACAGGTTTGAAATTAAATCTTGATAAATGTCACTTTTTGGTCACCAAGGGTACTCTTCTTGGTCACATAGTATCTGCTGAAGGGATAACGGTGGATCCTGCAAAGGTTACTGCTATCCTTTCCATGCCTATTCCACAAATCCCAAAGTAGTGCAAAGTTTTTTGGGTCATGCAGGATACCATAAAAGATTTATACGAATGTATCCAGAAATAGCTAAGCCCTTATCAAGGCTTACCAGTAAAAAGGTGCCTTTCTCATGGAGTGTTGAAGCTGAGAAAGAATTTTGTGAACTAAAATTGAGGTTATGTACTGCTCCACTTTTAAGTGTTCCTAACTGGTCATTGGAGTTTCATGTGCATACAGATGCTAGTCTTCATGCTGTTGGTGCAGTTCTAGCTCAACCATCATCACACAAGGTTGATAGACCTATCTCCTATGCCAGCAGACTACTCACCCAGGTAGAAAGGAACTACAGTACAATCGAAAGGGAAGGCTTGGCTATTGTATTTGCTCTTCAGAAGTTTTGGCATTACCTTCTTGGTGTACATTTTATAGTCATATCTGACCATCAGCCCTTGAAGTACTTGATAAACAAGCCTAGAGTGCCTGGAAGGATTTGGAGATGGTTCCTCCTGTTTCAAGAATTCAACTTTGATATTCATATTAAGCCAGGAAGAGAGCACTACATGGCAGATCAAGTATCCAGGACCGCAATGAGCGAGAAGGCAACATGTATTAATGATGAATTGGTGGATAGTAGTCTCTTCTTAGTAGCGACTCAGACTGATTGGTATGATGGAATTCTCCATTTTCTTACTACTGGAAAACTCCCATAGCACTTGACACCTATAGAAAACAGAAGATTGCTTCTGAAAACCAAAGCATATTCACTTCTAAATGGAAATTTATATAAATACAGTCAGGATGATATCTAGAGAAAGTGTGTTTATCCAGAGGAGGTAAATCTTTTGCTTGAGGCTGCACACAGTGAAGGGCATCTAAAGGGGGAAGAATTGGCTCACAGAATCATACACAAGGGGCTATGGTGGCCTCATATTTACAAGGATGCGATCAAGTTTGCTAAAGAATGCCACATTTGCCAGAGATGTGCTCCTACGCCAACTAGATTGAATTTCCAACCATTAGTTATATCTACAGGATGGCTCCCATTTGAACGATGGGGTCTTGATTTCATAGGACCAATTAGTCCAACTGGTCAACCTGGGGGTAAGAAGTATATTTTGATGGCCACATGTTATGCAACTAAATGGGTAGAGGCTAAAGCTACTGTGGACTGCACGATGTTAATAGTAGCTAAGTTCCTGTATAAACGTATTTTCTCAAGATTTGGTTGCCCACTGGAAATCACTAGTGATAGGGGAACACATTTTGTAAATCTGCTGCTCCAATTTATATTTGAAAGGTACAA
>CM035407.1:201580152-201582652 GCA_020310875.1 Ceratopteris richardii | reverse complement strand
AAATTCTACAATGAATGCCTCTAGCAGTTGGAACATATTTTGGTAGTTGTGACTATTTAGAGGCTAAAACCAACCTAAGGCATTACCTTTGAGAGTCAAACCAAATGCCTCAAACCGTGTGAAAAAGTCCTCAACCTGTTTAGCTCTTAACACTTGTTTGAAATCGACCACATGATCATAAGGATCTCTTGACCCATCAAAATAGTTTTTCATTGCCTTGACCGCTTGGGAGGGTCTGAGGGTTCTTGGGTACTCTTTGGGTCTAGGCAATGGAAAATCATGTTCATCTCTTTGATGCCTATGTGCCCTATGTCTCTCTCTTTCAAGTCTTTCACCTTCAAGTCCATATCTCTCTCTACCCACAGTGTGTGCAAAATTGAACTCAGGTCTCTCTCTAGCTCTTTCCCTCTGGTTTTCATGAGCCTAGGATGATCCTACACCATGGAGGCCATGGGAAGCATTAGATCTTGGTGGAGGGAAAATCAATTTTCCTTCCCAAGTGTACGCATGTCTGTCATGCTTTGATACCACGAATACTCTCTCCGATGTGTTGTCTAAACAGACCACTTTTCTAGGAGTATTAGGATCTTTAAACTCATATATCATCACATATCTGATCTGCTAGGTTGATCAGTCTTAAACCTAAAAAAAGCTTCATCTGTCTCCCTATTCTAAAACAATTCTATGCTATTGTTATCTTGGGGAATCCATTCTGGTGTGAGTATTCTGGTTAATACTCATTTTCATTGATGAGTCTTGGGTTCTCATCCTAGGTCTCCTTGCTCTAGGTCTCCTATCTCATTGTCCGGAATGATATTTCCAAACTCATATATCCTATCTGGTAAGCTCGTAACCACATACATGGTTCCTTGCTTATCAATATATGAGCCCTCTTCGAATTCAACCATTAGGTGTTCAAGTTTGAGGGGTTGATCCGGATTTTTGAGTTGCACAATTGATCGCCTCAGACCATCCTCATAAAGGTGTGGACCTAATCGATTGGTCCTAATATACTCCAATTGTATTTTATAAGGACCTTCTAGTGTCTATAGATAGGCAGTGCGTGAGTTACCTATAGGTCTTTCCATGTTAAAGGACATTTCTGAAATGTCCAAGCTTAGCACATAGGGATAATCACTAAGTTGTTGTGCCCATGACCTAGTTGTATGGTTGACACTAGCCTCAAAAGATCTAATGCTTTGTCTATCCTTGCCTAACTCTCTACCACATCTGAGGTTCATAAGCCTTAGTTAAGAGTCAAAAATTTCCCCTTTATACTAAAGAGCCTTTGGATCCCTCTTGGCTTTCTAATCCCACCTGAGGGTCAACTTCAAATTAGCCTATCTAAAAATCAACGCATTATTCTTAAGAAAATGCGAGCTTTCCAATAAGTTATAGAGCTCAAAAAATGGACTTTTGATGAAAAAGTTATGTCAAATTAGGCTCCTGGAGGTCAAAGCAGGGGAATAGGATCTTATGAGAAAATCACGATTTGATTGAAAATCGCGATCTTGAGACAATTTGGAAATCACGATTTTCATTGAGAATCGGGTCAACAAACCCAAAAAATCATGATATGAGAATAATGAAAAACGGGATCTTGACAGAGAATCGTGAAAAACGCAATCTTGACAGAGAATCGTGAAAAAAGCGATCCTAAGAGAGAATTGTGAAAACGCGATCCTGATAGAGAATCATGTTTTTGAGACACCTTGAAAATCACGATTTTGAGAATGTCCTCAAGATTGTGTTTTTCTTCAGAATCATGTTTAGTGAAAATCGGGATTTTGAGAATGACTTGAAAAGTGATTTTGACTAAAAATCGTGTTTTTGACCTTAAAATTTCGATTTTGACTGAAAATCCTGTTTATGAGAATCGCAGAAAAATCACAATTTTGAGCATGATTAGAGAAATGTGTTTTTTACAAAATTTAGAGAATAGTGATTTTGAGCACAACTTGAGAATCGCAATTCTGAGGATGACCTCAAAATCCTGTTCTTTTTGAGAATGCTTTTAGGTGGGAAATTCCAAAATTAAGAGAATCACGATTTTCAATAAATTTGATTTTTTCACAGAATCGCAATTTTCTAAGATTTTTGACGAGAACTTCGAATTGTAGCGCCGAGGCTTGTGCGTTTTGCTTAGGGTCATGGAAATCACAGAAACTTGCACACACAAGCTCTTTGCATCTCTCTCTTTCTCTCTCCCCTTCTTGCACACCCACGAATGATGATGGTGATGATAGTGGAGAAGAAAAATCAGAAAAATAATAGAAAATGATTATTTTTAACCTCGCAAATCTACGATCTTATTGTCACAACGCTCATCCTCGAGCAATGCTCTCCGACAATGGTGCCAAAATTTGGTGTATCTCAAGCATAAGCACCACCTCCTTTACTTGTCAATCCACGGAGACATGAGGACTGGTATGAAGACCATGAGCATGTGAAGGCACAAATGTGTGAGTGAGAAGCACACTAGCATACACACACACATGCA
>CM035407.1:200625152-200845152 GCA_020310875.1 Ceratopteris richardii | reverse complement strand
TATATTGTTGGGATGGCAGTGAATGCTGATAAGTCGGGGTATAAAGTGCTTGTAGTGCAAGATGGTGATAAATTAGTCTCACAATTCTATGATTCATTATGTGATTCCTGGATTATGGGCTCAAGTACATTGCCAGGTGTTTCTATGCTCACTGATGCAGTATCAATTGAAGGTTCTATGTTTTGTCTTTCACTTCCATCTTCAATATTGATCCGTTATGATACAGAGGCTGCAGAATGGTTCGACACGGAAGTTAGGATGCCATCATCAATGTGTTCACCTTATTTGATACAAATGGCTGGAAGTTTGTTTCTTGTAGGAGGGGTTTTAGAAAGTGGTGAAATGTCTTGTGTGAAGATTTGGAAGGTGGACCTCTCACTCAAGGAATGTGTAGAAATCCAGCAAATGCCTGCCAATCTTTTTCAGAATTTTTCCTGGAATATTAGTCCTCATGATTTTTCTTGCATGGGTGAAGCAGGATTCATGTGTTTTTGGAATGTTCTGACTGGTGCTATGTTGATGTTTAATATGAATGGCAATAGGTGGTGGTGGGCACCATCTTGTCCTATCACATGCTCTTCACCAAAATGTACTACAAACAATGTCCATAATGTCTACAATTCTTCAAGATTTGTTCTGCGACCATGTCTTTTTGTAAAAGCTTGATTTGACGGATGCTCAGTGATAATGTATTGAATCCCATCTACACTGATAATATTGAGAAAGTATCATTATATTTTCTTCAAACAATTGAAGTCACCATTGCTTGGGTCAATTCCTCCCCCATTTTCTTCCCTTTGTGCTGATGTCATCAATAGACTATTTTTTTTTTTTTAGTGTTCTTGCTTCAATCAAGCAAGGTATACCTACATTTGACACGTGAATTCATATGCTGAATTTTCACTATATGCAGGAAGTCAAGTTCCACAGATATGATTGGGTAAGTTAAACTAGTGTCTACATGTATGTGGTGAAGAATGTATATGAATGCAATGAACATGTTTTTTGGTATGCCAGTTATTTTCCTTTTGTGGAGTTAGTATAGAATTCAGGACTGTGAAGTAAAAGATATAAATGAACAGTAATGCAACAGAAAATCTTGCATAAGAGCTAGTTTAGAATTTGGAAACTATGAACTTGAATGTATGCAATATCAATAGTATATGGAAAAATCATTCTGTATTTTGATGACCCCTGTATCAAAACGATTAGATGAAAGCTTGCTTTCATAACCAATGCCGACACAGTTTTATTTGGAATATTATGAGCAAGAAAGGAGGAAGTATATTCGTGGAAGAATTGTGAATGGCGATGACTATGTTGGCTCGAAACCCCTTGTTGCATAAAACATGGATTCAAAAGGCGAAATATGGAAATAAACTTGGGTTCTAGTTGAACCCTTGGACTTGTTTTATTTCTAATTGAAGGGGCTTGACCCTTGGGATTTATTTTCTAACAATATGATCTTTAGCTCTTAAGGGAGTTTTTCAAGCCTTAGGACTTGCATATACAAGTTTGAGAGATATTCTCTTAGAATTGATGTGAAGATCATGTGATTTCCAAGGATAGAAGCCCATGTGATAGGCCTTGTATTAGCATCCATATGAACTGGACACTTGTCTAGTTCTCTCTCTTCACATTTTCCCTTTGGTCTTGGAGTTATATATATTGGTGGAGTTGGTTGGGTGGAGACGTACTCTCTCTCCCTTGTGGTCTATGCTAGGTAGTTAGATTGATAGGATGTGTTGTTTTCACAACAATGGCATCTCAAAAGCTAGGTTGATCCAACCATAGCCGCCTCCACTTTAGTTGTCTTGCTTCCACTTGAGGTTTCTTCTTAGTTTCCACGTGCTTAGAGGCATGAGAGCGCTCTCTCTGATTTTCTTAGTAAAAAAAACAAGAAGGTTTTTTTGCCACTGAAGTGAAGTTCTTTAGCCTCTACAGGTCGTGTGGCCTCCCTCTTAAGGGAGAAGGCCACCATGGCCAAGGAAATGTCCCTTGTCCCCCTAGTCCAAACACGCAGTATGCCTGGTTTGAACTCCATTGAGGTGTGGAGAGATGCTTATTTCCCTCCCTCCCTCGATAAGGGCTAAACTCTTGCTTTTATTCCCCTCAAGTGCCCAATTTGTAAGCAATGTAGGATATATCAGATGCATCCTTGTGAGCCTACGAATTTTGGAGTTTTGAGTAGGTAATTTGTGCAACTTTTCAAACCCTAGAGACTATGAAGTCTTTTATGTAAGACTTTGAAGCTTTTCACATAAAGTTTTAAAGTGAGAAGCAAAGAGTTTTGCTTTAAGAATTTGGTAAACATAGAATGCCAATGGAAGGTTACTTTTTCTCTCACAAACTAAGGGACAAATCTACTATGAAGGATAAATAAGAGCATGGAGTTAAGGATTTACGACTTGGAGCCCTAAGGAGTTTGGCTTCTTCATTTTCAGCCGCAACAAAAGGAAATTTCCAAGCATCAATGAAATCTAAGTTCTCTATCTTTTACTTGCATATTGTTGAGTTACATTCATCATGCAATGATACACCATGCAAAGAATGTGCGTGATCCTTAGCATTCTTATATGCTTGTAAGATAGGCAATGCTTCCATGTTAGAAGAAAACTTTTTCTAAGCTTTCCCAAGCTTTTGAAACCCCAATAGTGTGGTAACCTAGGAGCTACTAAGCTCTATTCTTCACACTTCTTCAATAATCTCAAGCAACCAAGTGCTTGTCTTGAGAAGAACTATGGAAGGAATGTTCATAAACCTCTTGTCTCTCTTCCCTTTTTAAGTAAGGTAACAATCTATCTTCTCTCAAGCAAACAAGGAGTGAAGTCTACCATGATGGCCAAATAGGACATGAATGGCCATAAGGAAGGAGCTTACAAGAAGTCAAATGGTGACTCTATACATCAAAGGATGAATGGATAAGCCTTGCTATACAAGGATACAAAGGATGGTTGTAGCTAAGATAAAGATAAGTGTAAATTTTCAATGCATGCTTATTTTCTTTGTCATGCTAGAATATTGCATTTAGGAATGCATATTGAAAGGAGTAGGTGAAGTTCAAATGCACATAGAATAGTGCATGAGCTTAAACATCTAAGTGATGTACTTAAGGTAGTACTTCAAATGAACTCACCACATAAAGATTGTTAGAGATTAGACATAATCGGTTCATTATAGCATGGCATACGAGAATGGAAATCATGAGCATGTCTTTCATGTAGATTCATGCATTGAATGGAGTTCCAAATGTTAATCCATGCATGCTTTAAAGAGGGGTTCCATATCTAAACCTTATGCATGCCAACATCTTGTAATCAAAATGCATAAACAAGAGGCCCCTTTTTCACTATGCATGCATATATATGACATATACATGACTTTATGGGATAAGAGAGATCAACTTTATTAAGTCCAAGATTAAGATAAGAAATGAATTCTTGATATGAAGTCTAAGAATAGAAGGATAATGGTTATTGAGCCAAATGTTGGTTTAATTCAAAAGCCAAAAAATTTGATACTGTCAAAAAATCTTAAGCTTAAAATCATCTATTCGGATTTTCAGGTTCCATAAAACCCATGGCATGCTTGATTAACAAGGCCAAGGACTTAAGCACTAAGTAAAAAGAAATCTTCTTCTAATTAAACCATGAATTGGTGATGATAAGAATTTGGAATGAAAGATGTTCAAAAAACAATCGAAGGCGTGTTGAAAACTCTATGGACAATGGTGGGTTAGTCTTTGAAGATTCTCTCACAATGTTGGAAGATGTCATCTTTTTGAAGCATTCATTTCTTTTTGCAATATGCTTCTCCCTTTTTGTGAGAAGTACCAACCACTTGAAGTTTAAGAAAATCAATTATGGAAGTAAAGAGCCGCATAGAAATTGTTTGAAGCGATTGAAAAACCTAGAGAAGAGCTAAAATAAAGGGTTGAAAAATACCCTAGACACCATCTTTCTATGTTTCCCTAGACACCATCTTTCTATGTTTTAGAACATGCCCTACAAGTAAGGGACTATTTCTCTAAGTGATTAAGGATGTTATCATTTTCTTCAAGATAATGTAATGATGGGCAAAGTGATTATTTCCTTTCGGATAGATGCCCAACTATGTCAACATATGATATCTAGTTTGAGAAAACTAGGTCTACTATTATATGACATAGAAGTGATCCTTTAAGCTCCATTTGACTAAAAATATTCAAGGAATTATAAAGCTTCACCAAAGAAGAAAAATTCTTTTCATGGAAGTTTGAACTGATGGATATAATGGAACATTGAAAAAATTGCTCAATTAGTTTGGAAGAAAAGAGGATGATTGAGATGATTGAGCATAATCAAAGCCCTAATTAGTTTTTCAAAGTACTCAAGAAATTGGTTGGCTTGAATAAAAGATCAACACCAATTTCATTAAAGCTTAGAATTTTTGCGGATGGGGGGGGGGGGGGGGCAAAAAAGGTATCATTGACATGACACTTCGAAGTAGAAGACATATTACTTGACATGTATTAACTCTTTTGCTAAGGAGTACATTTGGTATCAAGTACCTTGTGTTTGAGATTCAAACTTGAACAAAGTGATTATTAGATATGCAATGATAGGATTCATAAAGGAATTCCAATTTGCTAATAACCAAGGTATAAACAAGTCAAGGACTTGAACATATCCATGATAAGATACTTGAAAGTGGGAAACTTGCTTAAATCAAAGGGATGGCATAAAGTTTGATTAGAAAGTATGAAAACTTGCTTAAGTCACAGGGATGACATAAAGTTGTTGATCCCTAAAGGACGAAAAGCTAAGGTTTTGAAAACACCAATAAGATTTTAAGAAGAGCAGGATATGACTCATGAAGGTATGAGTCATAGATCCCAAGGAAATCCCATGGGTAAATATCAATGATGAGGAAGTAATCTAAAGGGGAAAAACTTGATCTCCTTTAATTATATTGGCCAAAATGACCTAGATTGGAAAAGGATCAAAACCTTTTTGGTTTGATAAATCACACGAATGAGAGATTAATGGTTGATTGAAAAATCTATCAATTATAAGGCTACCTGGAATGTGAATTGGACACCTTAGTTCTTGCTCCCATATATATGGTGCAAAGGAACTTAAAGAACGAATTCATGGTCATAGAGGATGATTAGAGAGCATTGAAGGACAAAGAAGGTGGCAAGATAAAGGATGTAGTTTTACAAATTGGAGAAATAACTCAATTAGCTTTTAATTTTTTGGGACAGTGGGAATCGACTCCCTTTGAGAATTTTCTTTGATGGCCAAAGAGGAATCTCCTCATGATCTGATAGAAAACATCATGATAAGCCTTAAAGTAAAGGTAAGACTGCCAAGAGAAAAGTCTTAGTTTCACAAAGTGGTGTAAGGATACACCTATTGAAACCATTTAGGTACACCTATTGAACCATTTAGATACACTTAGTTGTACTTTTAGATGGGTAAATAGAATAAGATGACATTTAACTTAGACAAGGCTATCCTTTATGCTCTTAAGAAGATGTATTCTTTTGAATAAAATGCATAATCCAATTTAGATTCTGCAATGGATTTGGATAAGAAGAGGATAAAAATTTTATGGAGTTTCTAAGTGAAAATTCAAAGTTGGGGACTTGTTAAAAGTCAAGTCCATTAAAGTAGAAAGTTTTGAATCCTAGATATAAATCAAAATGGTTTTTAAAAGATTCTCTTTTGAATTTTTGGATGATTTAAACAAATGATTCAAGCATGTTCTTAGAAAGGTCTAAGATACGATGCCAAAGAAGAGATATCTTCAAATGTTGCGAGATCTTGGAACTAAAAGCAAGAAAGACTTGAACCATTTGACATGAATAGAAATACATCAAAAGGATAAGAATCTAGCAAGTTCATCAAGAGTTTTGATGATTCGATAAAATTATCTTAATAGATTGATAAATATTGTTCACCAATTAGGCTAAGAATTTAAATGAATTGGTTAGGTGAGAAAGATTTGTTCCTTCTCATAAAGCATTCGTGACATTTATGGCTAGTCTTATCAACTATCCATAACATGAAACTAGTACTCATTGGAAGAACCTTCCAAGCTTGATAAATAAGAAACATAGATAGAGACCTAGAAAAAATGGTCTGCTAATCAAATCCAATTCCTAAAGATAGGCTAAATAAATTAGTCAATGGATCTAAGACATCTTGAAAATCAATATTTTTTAGGAGGATTGGTGAATGGAAGAACAAGGAAATGCTCCATGAAATTCAAAAGGTTGATAGAATTTAAGGGATTTTTTTAAAAGCACGATCAAGATAAGGATTCTCTCTTGTAGATGATGAGATTTTAAATTGTATTTCTTATCGGTCAGAATCTTTGAACATTATGCTTCAAGAAAAATTGATTGATTAGTATAAGACCACCTAGCTTCCCACGTATTGAGAAGATAAGGGATCTACTCAATGTATAAAGTGTTGAGCATGTCTAAGCAGGGACAAAGTTCACACATTTTGCTAATTTCACTTATTTTTGCTACGTCCTACAATAGAATAACATACATTTGTATTTGAAAAAGACTATAAAAGATTAATCCAAGCAAGGATTAACATAAGATTCCTCTCCTTTCTATCAAAAGTGGAATATGAATCTATCTTAAAGTTTTTGAGCCTTTCAAGATAGAGGTAGGACCTCTATTCAATAATACCCTTGAAAGCTCATAGAAATATACATTTCAAGAAGGTATGAAGTGTAAAATTCTATTGATATGTAAGATCCTTTGGAGCTCAACATTTGAGAATTTAGAATGCACCAAAAGGAAACAATTAAGATATGAACACCAAAGAAATCCACTCTATCACCAATCCACATATACAAGGCATACATGTACATTTAACTAGATTGAGGAAAGTGATTTGGGTATGAATTTTGATTCCTCTCCTTTTAGATTAGATATGATGTAATCCCTATTTGATCAAGGAGATGAAAAAAGAGAGAGAGATGACCATGGCCAGAGTGTAGATCATGGTGCATGGGGGAATACTCCACGTAATATACTTCCACACATTTTTGAGATGAGAACATGGATTTGAATGGCCAAATCAATGGTTTCTAATGGTTAAAATGTTGAAAATAACACTTGGTTTTTATCAAACCTTGGATTTTTTTTTGGGTTTTGACCCTTGGGATTTATTTTTCTAAGGATATGATCTTTAGCCTATATAGAAGCTTCTCAATCCATTATAATTGCATGTACAATCTTGAAAGATATCCTTATAGAATCCATGTGAATATCATGTGATTTCCAAGGTTAGAAACCCATGTGATGGTCCTTGTATTAGCCTTCATGTGAAAGAGAAATTCTGTAGCTTTCTTCACATTTACCCCTTGACTTTGGAGGTATATATATGCATGGAGTTGGTTGGGTGGAGAGGTACTCTGTCTCCCTTATGGTGGTCTATGGTAGGTGATTCGATTGCTAGGACTTCTCATTTTTGTTGGTGCATGGAGAAAGCCTAGGTGCTTAGCTTAATGCACATTGGATTTCTCACAATTTTTGAAGAACAAATGAACATTCATTTGCAACATATACTTGTAGATTTCAAAGGATAGAATCTTTAACTTATCTGAGTAAAGTTAAAAGAGGAAGATGGAGAAAATATTATGAGTTATGGGAGCCAGAAGCCACAACTTAGATTTGAATTCAAATTCGAATCATCTCCTAAGAATGAAGATTACTTTTAGGTGGAATCTCTAACCAAGTTGAAGTTCAAAAAGGTGTATATATACACTGTCATTTGAGTCATGAGTAATCATAGTGACTAGATCTAGTCATCACACTCTTATTGAGTGTATTACATACTACTTCAAAGTGTGTGAAGTCCTTCACATCTCCTTTGTATCATATGTCCATTAACAATACATTTTATACTTTGTTTATATTGAGAAGTTACCAAAATTTAGAGCTTCTCTTCCATAAATAAAAAGTTTCTCAAGGTATTTCGAAATCATGAATTATCTATCTTGACACTGAAGTTTGGAAATGATACTCCAAAGTACCTCGATTTCTTAAGCGCATATGTCAGAAGCTTAGGTAGTGTACTAAGTGTCTCTGGAGTTATAAAGGCTGGTCTTGAGAAAAATTTTATCAAGACAATCTCATATTTATACTATTTTGATCATCTCTTTATAGTAGTATCTGAGCATAGTCAAAGAAGGAGACATTATGGGTGATGTATTCCCCTCATCTATTGACAAGTTGGATCAAAGAAACTACTCAACATGGTCTCTAAGAATGGAGGCTTATCTAAAAGGAAGGAATTTCTATGGATACATTTTAGGAGATGAGATAATGTCGATACTCAGAAGCAAGGTCCAACCAACTCAAGAGGAGCAAGAAGGGTTGAATGCATGCTGTTCAAAGGATGATTTGGCAAGGTCATACATTATCAAATCTATCTTTGTTCTTTTACTCCCTCATATTAAGAACTGTAAGAATTCTCCAGAGACATGGAATGCTTTGGAAGCATTTCATGCAGGTTTTTGAGCCTAAAACATCAGAGTTGATAGAAACTTGCAGGTGTTTTTGGCTAGTTTTTGGGCTGTGCATTCAGCCTTTTATTATCATTTTATTGCATATATTGAGCACATACACAACATGTATGCTTATGTGGATACCGCTTATGTATGTCCGTGTGGTCATTGATATAACGCTTATGTTTTTGCATAAAGCCTTTTACGTTTGATAAAGAGGGTCGTGGTGAGATTTTCTTAACTAGGAGACACCCAGAGGTCGGGGTCTCTTCGGTGATGTAGGTGGAAGACTTACCCAGCCTCACCATAGGAGATGTATGATAGTTGTTCATAGGTGCTCAATAAGCCTAGTTGGCTTCTATTGGGTAACTGATTATATGCAGTGGAGTCAGTGATTCACTATGTAGGAAAACATGTCAGTATTTGTAGTTTTATGATATTTTGACACTGGTCATATGCTCATTTTGTAGAGGATACTTTGGCAATTTTTTTTTCCACATTTCTAGTTTTGTCAACTATACAGTGGTCGATTCACTCCTTGATACACATATTCGTTGGTGTTCAGACTCTTCTAGCTCCATTATTATTCTATTCAGTTCTCTACCATCATGGCATTAGAGGTCTTAGGCACATCCGGTGGATCATGTTCTAGTGCTAGTGTTCTGAGGAGGAGCTATACCTTGCAGGGCAAAGACCATTTTGAGATTCGAAAATTTGATGGCACAAACTTTTCTCTATGTAAGAATCAAATTAAAGATATGCTGATTCAAAGGAGGCAATGGAATCCAGTAAATGGAATTTCAAAGAAGCCTGCTGACATGGATGAAGATGATTGGGATGAGTTAGATGAAATGGCTAGATCTACCATTCGCTTGCACCTAGCAGATAATGTTCACTTTACAGTATTAGATTGTGAAAGTGCAGAGGAGCTTTGGAAGGAGTTATGCAATACATATGAAAAAGAGACGGCATCAAATAAATTCTATCTGATGAGAAAATTATATGACCTTCGTATGAAGGACACAGATAGTGTTGTTGCTCATCTAAATGAGTTTGATGCTATATTCTCTCAGTTACAAGCTCAGAAAATGGATATGGATAATGAAATGAAAGCAATATTGTTGTTATGCACCTTGCCATCATCATGGGATACGTTTTGCATAGCTATTAGCAATAGTGCACCTGGTGGTAAATTTGTCTATGATGACATATGTGGAGCACTCTTGAGTGAGGAGATTCGTAGAAAATCTATGGTTGGCACTCAAAGTGGAGATGCATATAATGTTCATGATTCGTACCAAGGAAAGAATCAACAACGTGGCAGGAGCAAGAACAACGAAAAGAATGGTCAACGGAATAAGAGTAGAAGTAAATCAAGGAAGAGGGATATCGAATGCCATTATTGTCATAAGAAAGGGCACATGAAGAAAGACTGTTATGCATTAAAGAATGCTAAAGGTAAAGGACAGAATGTTGATGGGCATGTTAAACAATTACATGCACCATCTACTTGGACTGTGAAGATTCAAGAAATTAATGTGATATTTGATGATGTTGATGTGTTGACACTTGATAATAGTGTGCCAACTGAGGCTCTTATGGTTGATTCTCTTTCCCACACCCGGGTGCTAGATTCTAGTGCTTCTTTCCATGTGACACCACATAGAGAATGGTTCTCTAATTATGCAACAAAGTCTCTTGGTACCCTGAGACTTGGTGACTCTTACCAGTGTGATGTTGTGGGGGATTGGAGATGTGGTTGTGCAGTTCATTGATGGTTCAAAATTTACTATGGATAATGTACGCCATGTACCTAATTTATCATGCAGTTTGATGTCAGATGGTCAACTTGATGAGCTTGGTTACAAGGTAGTCTTCTATGCTTAGTCCTTTCGCATATCAAAGGGAAATATGGTTATTGCAAAAGGAAGTAAAGTTGGCTCACTTTATTCTTTATTTGTATCACAAAAAGAACACTTGTCAACTGTTACTGAACATCCTATGGCTTGTATTTGGCATGGTCATTTGGGCCATATATCTCGTAGTGGAATGGAAAATCTTTCTTGTTCTGGTTACTTACTTGTGTTATCTTTCTCCGATTTTTCATTTTGTGAGCATTGTCAATATGGAAAGCAAACAAAAAATGTGCATAGAACACACATTGAATCTTCAATTCAGCCTTTAGATCTAGTTCATACAAATGTGTGTGGTCCTATGCCGACTAGGTCCTTAGGTGGTTCTCTTTACTTTGTCACTTTCATAGATGATGCTACTAGAAAAGTTTGGGCATATCCTATCAAATCGAAGGATGAGGTATTCCCTACTTTCAGAAAATGGCTTGCTTCAGTTGAGATTGAAAAAGGAACTAAGCTTAAGGCTTTACGTTCAGATAATGTGGGTGAGTATACCTCACATGAATTTAGACTTTTGTGTCAGTCTAAAGGGATTCATAGAGAGTTTAACGCTCCTTATACCCCATTAGAGAATGGTGTAGCTAAGAGGATGAATAGAACTATTCAAGATAGAGTAGTCTCTATGTTGCATCATGCAAACCTCTCACAAGGTTTTTGGGCAGAAGCAGTATTGACTGCAGATCATGTGATTAACCTTTCACCTAGTACTGCCAAAGGTCTGAAAGTGGCACAAGAGTTATGGAAAGGGGTCACCATATTATGATCATCTTCGAGTTTTTGGGCATGAAGCATATGTTCATATACCCAAGAATCTTAGAGGAAAGTTGGACCATAAGTCAAAGAAATGCATTTTTCTTGGATATGGTCGAGAAGGACAATTTGGATATCGCTTATGGGATCCTGAAACATGATCAATGATTAGAAGTAGTGATGTCATTTTCAATGAGTCTAAGATGCATAAAAAGCCCATTAAGGAGGTTGAAGTGAGAAGATGGTGTTTGAGGATACTAGTCCTCTGGTTAGCATGCATAAAAATGCTGCACATCGGGATGTTCAAGAGAGTCCATTCAGATCAGTCTGCACATATTCCTGTTCAGCAACCATTGAGACGTTCTACACGTGTCTCACATCCACCTGATAGATATGTTCTAGGTTTAGATTTTGTTATGCTAACAGTTGCCAGTGAGCCTTCTTGCTAGAAAGAGGCTATGTAGACAAGGGATCATGTCAAGTGGGAGCGTGCCATGAAGAGTGAGTTGGATTCTATTCACAAGAATGGTACTTGGGTTTTAGTACCTTTGCCAAAGGGCAGTAAAGCTTTACCATGTAAATGGGTATATAAGTTGAAATTCACATCAGATAGTGCTTCTCCAAAGTATAAAGCATGACTTGTTGCAAAGGGTTTTAAGCAACAACATGGTGTTGATTTCAAGGAAATCTTATCTCCAATGGTCAAGATGACTACCTTGCACATGTTGCTTAGATTCGTTGTAATGGAGGACTTAGAGCTAGTCCAAATGGATGTGAAACCTGCTTTCTTGCATGGAGATCTTATAGATGAGATCTATATGGAACAACCAGAGGGTTATGTAGTTCTTGGCAAGGAAAGTCTAGTTTGTAAGCTTAAGAAGAGCTTGTATGGACTTAAACAGTCCCCTAGACAATGGTACCAAAAGTTTGATGCTTTTATGAAGTCTCAAGGCTATTCTCGAAGCAATAAGGATCATTGTCTCTACACAAAGAGATGCTTAGATGGTAGCTTGATATGCTTGATACTTTATGTCGATGGTATGTTGATTGCTGGAAAGTCCTCTTATGATTTGTCAATTCTCAAAAAGAAGTTGAGTCAAACATTTGATATGAAGGATTTGGGGGATGCCAAACATATTCTTGGCATGCGCATTACTCGGGATAGGAGCAAAATATGCATATACTTGTCTCAAAGTGAGTAGATATCCAAAGTACTTCACAAGGTGGAAAGGCATTGAGTACACCTTTACCCACAGAACAAAATTCCCTATCAGTCTGCTGTTGGTAGTCTCATGTATGCTATGTTAGCTACGAGACCAGACATTGCATTTGTAGTGGGAGTTGTGAGTAGATATATGTCTAATCCTGGTAAGAAACATTGGGAAGCGGTCAAGATGATTTTAAGATATTTGAGTGGCACTGAGGACAAGTGTTTATGCTTAGGTAGAGGAAAAACATCCATTATTGGTTACACAGATTCTGATTAGGATGGTTGTGTAGACAATCGTAAGTCTACATCAGGGTACATTTTTCATTTTGCTGGAGGTGCTATCTCTTGGAGATCTCTTCTTCAAGAATGTACAACTGTTTCCACCATAGAAGTAGAGTATGTTGCAACAAGTGAGGCATGTAAGGAAGCATTTTGGCTTTCTCCTCTTGCTTGTGATATGAGTTTACCCCAACATGTACCTTGTTTGCTCATTGATAGTCAGAGTGCCATCGCTTTGGCTAAGAATCCAGTCTATCATGCAAAGACCAAGCACATTGAGGTGAGGTATCACTTCATTAGAGATTGCTTAGCTACTGAGCGCATTATTCTTGAGAAGGTTCACACTCAAGGTAATGCTGCAAATGCTTTGACTAAAGCTCTACCATAGGATAGCTTTTGACACTGTTGTCACTTGTTGGGGGTTACTTGATTCACAATCTTACACAATCACTTGTATACTGTGTAACATGCCCATCAGGTAGGAGGTATAGTTTGTATACTTACACTCAGATATTCTTTATCGTTCTTTATTTTTATCCCATAGTTACTTTGGCCATATTGGCCTTTAGTGGGAGATTGTTGCCGTTAGTGTCCATGTGAAAGGCCAAATGATCACCGGACACTTCTTTGTATATGTTATTTAATAAAATATATAGTGGCCTAGTCAATCATGGACTGTAAGTTCGACCACATTTGTAAAACCTAAGATGTCTATCTTTGTGCTCCATGTGTATTGTGTTTTTTGCATATTCAGTAGCCTCTGCAAAGTACCGTGTGCGGCCTTAGGAGCTCGGTTTTGTACCCCAAGGATATCGTCGTGGAGCGCTTGAGAAGGAGAGCGCACTGTGGTGCATCGCCATCAAAATACTTCAAGCTATTGTGGCATCTTCTTGTGGTATCAAACCTTCTTTCTCTAAGGTGGATGTGCACTATGTTTTCACCTTCTTGTAGATGGTTGGCTCTGCAGTAAAAGATCTTTGGGTACCCATATTGATCCTTTATGTTATTGATGATTGATCATTGAATTTAACTCACTCCCTCAACTTTCATCTCCCTAAAATCATCACTCTCCATATCCCTACCTCTTCTCTCTCTCTCTCTCTCATTTTGTTATCCTCTCTCTAACTCATCCCATCCTTATCATGCCTTAAAATCTATGTACTCCCTCTCTTAACCATAACCTTCCAATAAAAAGAAAAAGAAAAAAAAGCATGCAATGGCCAAACTAATTCCAAACATCTTGTTTGACCATAGGTTTATGCAAGTGATTTTTTTCTACCATGATATAGAAGGCCCAAATTAGCAAGATTTTGGACCACATATGATGGAGATAAAAAAGAGTGGATAATTTTGCAAGTTCCAAAAATAGTAATCGTAAATGAAGGCATAGTAAGTTTAGCCTCTCTCTCTCTCTATCTCTCTCCCCCCTCCTTCCTCCATGTTTACCATCCTTTTTCTAGCACCCCTTTATTCTAGTAAGAACTAGCTTTCAAAGAAAAAGAAAAAAATAGATAATAATGAAAAGTATAAAAAACATATAAGATTGATTATGATCTAACATCATGGTTGAATGTTTTATAATCATGGGTCCAAGAAGCAAATGTAAAGGTTTTTAGGGATCACAACCCCTTGGATTTTATTGGGAAACCCTTGGGAAAGTATCTCTAATTGAATGGTTTGAGCCTTTGAATAAGATTCTCCAAGTGCGAGCTTGGGTTGTACGTGAGTGGAGGAGCCTCATAGGTTAAATGAAGCTTGTGCTACCCATATGATGGACCTTAGGAAAGTTTCCACAAAAGAGATACTTGGACAGACACATGCCAACAAGAAGTCAATGGTGGAGCAAAAATCTTTGAGATATAAGGCTAGTTGGCATGCGAATAGGACAACTTATTAATTGCTCTGATTTATATGGCACCACAGAATTCAAAGACTGAATTCAAGATCACCAAAGATGATGAGAGGGCCTTGGGAAGATAAAGAAGATGGAAAGATAAAGGATGTAGTTCTATGTATTGGAGAAAGAACTCACTAGTATGGGAAAAGTGGAATTGACTCCCTTTGATATTTCTTTTGTGATGGGTAGAGAGGAAAGAGACTCAAGATGTTATAATTTATGGAATAATGGAATATTAAATGGATTTTAATGTCTTGAGGGATTTGATGTGATCGTGTTTTGATTTAGCAGGTGAAGAATCATGAGGGCATGAACATGCGTGGATTTATTCAAATATTTTTGAGGATAAGAGGTAGGAGCCTATAATTAAGGGCTTTAGGGATATCCCAAGTGAAGCACTCCTCTTTCCTACCTTTAATAAGCTAGTGTTTTATTTCCAAGCTTTAGTGAGCTTTCCCCTTTTCATTAGTGATGATTGAGTTGATTATGCTCATCTATTGTGAAGAATTTGGAAGCTACTATGCCCCATGTCTTTGTATATGTTGGATTCCAAGGTATCTCGGTGAAGTTCCTCTTAAGAGAGCTCCCCCCTCTCTTGTGCCTATCATCCTTGAAAGACCCTTGTTGTGGAGGGTGTGTTGTATAGAATTGTACTACATCTCCAAACACTTCATGTTCTTTCAATCTGAGATCATGAGCTAAATTTGTCTCCTCTACTAGGCCTAGAACCTCTGGATGTGGCATACATAATTTGTCGATATTCCCAAAATCCTATGGAAATCATCTCTTTAAACATATGATTGCTCATGTCGTAGACTAGGTGAAGGTTTCCCTCATTTATTATGGGAGATGAAATGTATGGAGCTTTGACATTTCAGAATGTCTTAAGGACCACCATCATGACTTTGAATATTTTTGTACAAATCTGTGCTATGTCATCATGTACATTGTTTAGCTTGGGGGTCCAATGTTGTATGGTTGACACCATGTATGCTACAATAGGGGGCTCTCAAGGTTTAACAAGGTATGGATAGTTTATCCAATTAGAATATCCATGTTTATTTTGAATGTTGATAGAAAACACTGGCCATGTGTCCCTATGAGGTACAAGAGCATAGCAATGGTTATATTTGATGTATAATGGCTTTGGACCAGTCACATCATTGTAGGGTAGGTCTCCAACAACCATGCTCACCAATCAGGTTGAAAGATTGTCCCTTTCTTAGCTTGCTCTAGGAGATCGATGGGTTGGAATTGTGTGGCGAATGTGGGTTCTTCTCTGATCACCCTCTTGATTTTGGAATTGTAGTCAATTAGAAGTACAAAGTAAGGCATATATTGCATTTCTGAGGTGGTAATCAGTCGTTTGTGGTATAGGTTTTGAAAGTATGTGGATCTAAGTACTATGTCTTCTAGATTGGACATAGACTATATTTGTATCATCAGTTGGTCATCATGAGTGTGCCCAATTTATTCAACTTGTTTTAGCCACTGAGGGAGGGGTGGTTCATACGTTTCTTATCCTTTCTCAATGACTGAACCACCTGGGATTGGTTGTGGCTCATAAGCATCTTCAAATGTTTCTTCCATTGCAATTTCTACCAATTCTTTGGGTTGTGGCACTACTTGTGGAGATGGGGGTCCCTCATATAGTGACAAATTTTCTTACAACACTTCTAGCTGTTTCTTAAGTTCTTTAATCTTGTGTGTGCTAGCAAGGAGTAGTATGGCCTTGGGCACTTGTGTGTTGGTTGAGGGTTGTTGCCTGTGTAACTCATTAAATTCTTCTTCTAACTACTCATAAGAGTCAATGAAATTTGCATGTCCTTCGAATAGAATGCAGATATGCTTAGAAGGTTGTGGGACTAATGGTTTCTCTTGGTGTACTTTCCATGGAAGCCTCCAGATTGTCTTAGTTCTATTGCTCTAGGTGCATATTTTCCTCTAGAGTTGTTGCCATTGTCTTCTGAGGAGAGCCATGTCTCTTTGAAGCTTGACACTTTTCTCCATCTATCCATGCAACATGATTTCCATATTCTAAATGGATTCCTGATCAATGTTCTACATCTTGGAGTCAAATTCATGGTTTTCTTGTTGTACAGTGTCATACAATCATTGTAGACTCACATTCATTTCTTCTAAAGTGGCCACTCTTTCTTGAGGTTGAAGAAATTCAATAGTGAGTGCTATGTTTTGCTCTTCAAGTAACAGATATTCCTATCCTAATTGGTTAGCACATTGAACCATGGTGTTTAATGCATTATTTACATTAGTAGATGTAATAGTTATAGTTGAGAATGCATGGGGTTGGCAAATGGGAAAGGGGGTAGTGAATGCAATGCTTGAGGTGTTATGGGTGTTGGTGGAGGGGGAAGGGGTTGCAGAAGTGTGGGGGGTGGGGGTGGTGCTATGGGTGGAGAGATGTCCATGGGGTCTGACATGAGTGTGCATGTTCTTTATACCATAAAAATAGGTATGGTAGGTGCTATGCTTGTGGTGTTGGTGAATAATGAAGATATTGCAAGTGGATAAGGAATTGATGAAGAAGATGGTGCTTGGGATCCTAGCATGGCTTCCATGAATGTTGGGGATGTAAGGGTCATGTGACCTTACCCCCATATTCATATATATACATCATATATAGAGCATTGCCTCAAGAGAGTTCATTATGTGGGATTCGAGGCTCCCACGCATATCCGCGCGTCTTTCCTCTCTTCTCTCTCCCTCCATCTCCTCCTTCCTCCTCTTGTTCTGCACACTAAAGCCCTTCATTGGTATCAGAGCATGCTGAAGGCTAGTGTGTAAGAAGCTTCAATGGAAGCTTAGGTGAGAAGAGGTAGAAGTGCAGGTCGGCATCTTTTGACAGCTGTTCAGTATTTCGGTCATAACTCGAGCTACAAAGCTCGGATTGATGCGTTTTAAAGTTCTGTGCATAGCTAACACAGAGAGCTACAACTTCACAGAAGGGTGCAAAACCTGGTTCGGACTTCTGAAGTGCCGAAAATTCGAAAAACGCAGAGAATTATAGAAGACGAATCTACATTGAGTAAGACAACAGGTCGGTTTTTTTGTCATAACTTGAGTTCTACAGATCGGAATGCGATGATTCAACTTGCTGCTCGTAGCTTGGAAAGATAGCTAAAACTTTGTAGAAGAACTCAGATTCAGATTCTCAGTGCAAAGTCACCGAAACTGCAAAATACAGAGTAGCAGTGTTGTAGGTGATAGTGAAATTGACAGTAGGTGCTTGTTTTATGCATATCTTGAGCTACGCACCTCCGATTGAGGTGTTCTTTATCTCGTTACGTAGTCAAGAGTTAGATCTTGAAGTTTGCTGAAGACCAAAAGTTCAGATTCAGAGGTTATCACCTCTGAAACAGCAAAACACAGAGCAGTACAGTTTTGCCCAAACAACCCTAATTCCACTTGGAGGTTGAATTTGCTTTGGAACTTCTTCGAGAGAGAATTTTTGGTGTGCAAGCTCTTATTTTCAGAGCTTCAAGACATTGTACATGTATGATCATTGTGTTAGCTCCTCCATATGAGAGTAGAGCATGATCTTGTTACATGTTTGGCATGTAAGATGACATTGTGGTATACTCTTTTTGAGGTTTAGGTCATCATGAGTTTGATCATGGATGTATAGTGGCATTGTGGTCTATACCTTGCTTATGCCACTTGGTTACTTGCACATACTTTTGTGAGAGTTGACATTGGATCTTAGTTGGTACTTGTATCTTTGTTTTCTTTGCAGGTACATGATCCAGATTGGAGCCTCAGTTACACGTTTGTTTGTCACCATTATTAGCATTTGGTCATTGATTGATATATATTTGCCAGTGTGATTCTTGGCACATGTGGATGGTGATTTCCACATGGTTATTTTGGTTCTAGAGTCCATTTTACAGAGGAGATGCTGCCGAAATTTCATCGGCTTTTATGCTAGAAAGGAGCTCTTGTGGATCTTGAAGCTTTTGTGATAGCTTTGGATCATTGACTATCTCCATTCACTTGGACTTGGTCACAGGTTGTTTGTGACAAGTTGGACCATCTTGCAGGATTTATTCTTGAGTAGATGTTGTATTGCCATTGTATTGGCGTGTATTGCCATTAGTTTTTTGGCACATGTAGTTGCCATTATCTTCTTGATTTATATCAGTGACAGGTGGTGACAGATTATTCATTGTTCTTTGGTGATTGGTTATCTTGTTTGATTGCTCAGTTTTCAGGGGATACTCTGTCGAATTTTTCCCAGGATTCTTTCACATCTACTTGGTCACTTTGGAGACTTGGTGAGCAGGCTTATGCTCATGGTTTTATATGCATGCTAGATGCATGGTTATGTGATAGGTGGTTCACATGGTTCCTTCTCCATCGAGACATTTGTGATGTGAGTTATGCATATGGATATGCAGGTGTGATCCTATTGAGGATAGAGTATTATTTCTAGTCTCTTGTTACATTGCTAGTCTATTGGATTGCTAGCATGGTGTCTTCTCGATTTGATGGCACTGACTTTCCGAGATGGAAAGCTCAGATGTGGCATACATTGGTTCGTGCAGGGTTACACATGTATGTGCATAGAGATGCACAGAGGCCTCGTGACATGCCCGATCATGTATGGATGGATATGGATGCATTGGCCAGCTCCACTATCCGATTACAGCTTGTGGATTCTATATATGAGTCTATTATGTATGAGGAGACGAGTAGTGCATTATGGCAGAGACTACATGATATGTATGCGAGTCCATTGACTCATGTGAGACATAGATCACATCGACGACTTCGATGTTGGCATTGTGGTCGTGAGGGCCATATTCGACGACGTTGCTTCAGGTGGATGCGACGACGACGTCAGAGATATGCACGTGATGCAGGTCAGGTAGTGGTTTCAGGAGATTCTATGGTAGTTGATTATGCTAGTGATGGTGATATCACTTTCTCCTATAGTTCATCTCATGATTCCTCTTGTTCATTGGATAGCACACATATGGCTTGGTTGCTTGATGCATTAGCCACTTTTCATGTTACTCCATATCGTGAGTGGTTTTGTCGATTCTCAGGTGAGAGTCGTGGATATGTGCACATGCCTGATGGTACGACATATGACATTGAGGGTGCAGGAGATGTATACCTTATGCTACCTAGTGGAGCATCACTTATACTTAGACATGTACGCTATGTTCCTTCATTCCCTATGAGCTTGATTTCAGTTAGCCAGTTACAGGAGAGCAGATGCTATGCATTCCTTGGTGAGCATCATTTTCAGTTGCCACTGGTCTATTCTCACTCACTTCTTCTTGCCCCACTATGTTTACTGCTTTTAATGGTATGTTACAAGATGTGTTTTGTTGTTTTTGAGTGTTTCTTAGGCAATCTCGTATCAAATGCTCCCTGCCACAATCCTTGCAATAAGCTCCTTCTATTCTTAGTGTTGGAGGTTGTGGACAGTCCCTAATAAAATGCTCTCCCCCACATCTATAGCATGATATCTTCTGCTCTCCTTTGAACTCCGGTCTTTGATTCGACATGTAATTATTTGTTATGTACATGAATGTGGTTGTGTCCATTTCTATTCTTCCATTTCCCATGTCTAAGGCTTGTAAATCTGGTTCCCTCATTTCATGTTCTTCATAATCTTCCTGGTATCCATCAGACAATTGGTAACCCTCCCTGCAAGATGTTCTAGCTCTTGGACTTTCCTCTTCTATTGGTGTGTATTTTACTGGTACTACATTTGTAGGTAATGGTGGTTGTTGCCCCAATACAAGCCTAGGTTGTTCAAAAAATCCAATTTCCCTTTGTGGATTGTGTTGATTCATATGTTCTCTTTCTCGGGCAGGTTGTTTATTGTAAAAGCATTCCTCTCTAGTGTGGTTTGTCCATTTTTTCTCCAAAGTGCAATATTTAAGTGTTTTCATATCTTGCAAATGTTGAGGTTTTTGATATGGACACTAATGTACCAAATGGCTCTCCCCACAATTATATCACTTCTTATTGGTTGTCATTCTGGTATTTATTAAATTTGTTTTTGTGCTAACTTCCAAGGCTTTAGCAATAGCTTTTGCTAACTCCTCTGTTGGTGGGATTCTGTCTTCATTTATACTGGGTTGATCAAATACCAACAAATTTTGTCCTCTATTATCCTCTAAATATATTGCCTCTTTGACACAAGCCCCTAGATCAGAACATCTCCTATAGTACACCAGAGTTCTCAATTGTGGACTCTTCAATCTTTCTATGAACAAAGACACTTGTCTTGCCATTGAAGGTACCTCCTCTTTTGGGCATCTATCAATGTATTGCTTAAATCTCCTAGCAGCTTCTCTCACATTTTCATCTTTTTGTTGCTTAAAGCTATGTATCAATGTAGTTGTACTATGTTTGATTCCAGTCTTGGAAAATTCTCCTATGAAGGCTTCAAGAAATGACTCCATATCAGGGAACATTTCGTTTCTCAATGGAATGAACCAAGATAATGCAGGTCTAGTTAGGGTTAGACTAAAGGCTTCAAATTGTACTTTGTAATCCTCTACTTCTTCTGCCACTATTGTCTTCTTCTAATGGGAAAATCAGGTATTATATCTGCTTCTCTTTCAAAAGGATTTGGAGAAGTGTGTGATCTCCTCCCTTTTTTTTGTTCAGTAGGGGTATGATGTCCATTATGCCTAGGTATGTCTGTCTGCCCTAGGTCTTGATCCCAAAGTCTCTTATCTGCACATTGACCTAAATCATTAGAGTTTTCAGGATCTTGTGCAAATATGTATACACATCCTTGTCTATCCTCATATCTGCCATCCCTAAATTGTGCCACTGGCATTAAATTCAAAGGAATTTCTAAGTTTCTCAACCTAATGAGAAACTTATGCATGCCATCTTGATAGACATAGGCTCCAAACCTATTTGTATACATGTATTTGAGGATATTTCTAAAATCACTAGTATCTTGAGTTTCATTTGTCTCATTTAGATTTTCCATTTTAGTTGTTTGTCCCAATTCACCTTCTTGAGAATCACTTGATTGTATTTTCTCTCCTATTGATTCTTGTGTATGAGGTATGGGAACCTTAATACCAGATCTTAAAATCATCCACTTCTTTGGATTTGATTTCTTCCATAGCTGTAATTTTAACAATTTTCAGACAAGAATCGTGTTTTTACACGATTCTGAGTACAATGTGAAGATTTGTTGGTGCATGACAATCATCAATTGAAGGATTATGGAGAAATGAAGTCAAGGAGTCAAGAAGGAAACAAAGTCAGATGGTTGAAGGAAGGACATTTTCAGAAAACTCAAAGATATGTACACATATGTACATTAGCTGACTTATACCCTTGTTTAAGTCATACACTTGTATATATTCATCTATAAATATGTTTTGAAAATGTCGGGCAAGTAGAGCAGAAGAGATTTGAGAATAGGGAGAGAGAAATTAGTGTCATTAGACACATGAAGAGTGAGTGAATTGTCCATCCTCACTTAGATGTAAATTTTCTGAGAAATCGAAAAATTTTGCGCCCGATATTTTGCTGTCTGCTCCCTCTGTGTTTAATCTTTTGAGAAATCCTTTTGCACGTATCTAAGTCCATAGCTAATCTATCTATGGCTAGAATTTGAGAGGTTAATTGTAATCAGGCTGTGAGAATTTTGATTAGGAACATTCATATGTAAGAATGTTCTAACAGTCGAGAAATCTGGCGCACATTTCATCTTCAATGAAATGATCATTGCTCAGTCTACAATGTAAAGTTTTACACAAATGAGGGCTTAAAATCTAAGTTGGAAGGTAAGCTATCTATGGCTAAAAGATCTTGATCAAACGGGATTTACTTTGGGAGAACCAGTGCTAAGAAGTTGCAGGTGTCAAAGTCGCCATTGCAGAGAAGCACTTTCAGACATAGGTAAAGTGTTTCACACATTTCTCAGTGTGTACTTAATCTTTTTGAGAGATTTAACTTGGCAAAGTTGCGCAACCTTAAGGCGAAGTGTTGTGCAAAGTTTTATCAAAAACTTTACAGGATTGATTAGTCAATGAGTGACTAATCTGCAGCAGACTTTTCTGAAGAAACTGAAATTTTCAGAATAATCAATTTTCTGATAATTTGGTGAAGATTCTCTAAATTAGGTGGAGTCTAAAGTTGATCTTGATATAGAGGTGATCTAAATTCAAGGTTAACTTGTTCTTTTGGAGATTAACACTCTCCATCAGTGGTATCAGAGCAGGTTGTGTCAAAATTGAAGTAAAGAAGACTCCGACTATTGCAGAAATACAAAACTTTATATTTTGAAGGTGCAGAAGGGTAAAGGTTGAAGAAAGATCAAAGAAAGACATACAAAGAGCATCAAAAGGATCAGGAGGAGCAACATTCGAAGTAAAGGTACATTTATTATCAGTAAAGGTTAAAGATTTGAAGCTACAGGTGAAGTAAAGATGGGAGATAGTCTCCAAATTGAAAAATTGGATAGAGAGAACTATCCTGCATGGTCTATGAGGATGGAAGCTCACCTTATGAGCAAAGATCTGATAGGATACATCACAGGAGATGAAGAAAAGCCAGAATTCAGAGATCCTAGTGTTCCAACTAGGGAGGAGCTTGCAGATTTGAAGAATTGGATGAAGAAGGATGCTCAAGCAAGAAGCATCATCTACATGGCAGTCAATGACTATTTGCTTCCTCACATTAGAGGACTTGAAAGTGCTTGTGACATTTGGAATGCTTTGGAAGAGCATTTCCAAAATACAACCAAATCAAGGAAGGCTTCACTATGGGCAGAGTTTACTACCTTCAAGAAGAAGGCCTCACAATCAATTTCTGATTATGTGACAAAGATGAAGGACATTGCAGATTCTTTAGGTGCAGTTGATGAAGATATTGAAGAAGACAAATTGGTAAGACAAATACTCACAGGACTAAGAGGAGATGAGAAATGGAAGCCTTTCATTTTATCTACAGAACTTTCATTAGATCACTTTACTCCTGATTTGAATCAATTGTTAGGTCATATGCTAACTTTTGAGAATGATATCAAAGGAGATGTTGATAAGAGTGCAGGTCATGCAATGTATTCTAAAGACAAGAAGAAAGTCAACAAAGGGAAGCAACAATCAGGTGAAGAAGAAGGTACATCAAACCAAGCAAACTTCATAAGAGGAAGAGGAAATGGCAGAAGTAGAGGAAGAGGCAGAAACAACAAAGAGAATGCAAGAGCTTGTTGGATATGTGGTAAGACAAATCATCTATCTCATGATTGTTGGCATAATAATCAAAACAATGGTAATTATCAGAACTTTAATCAAAGAGGAAGAGGTGGTAGATTTCAGAGAGGAAACTTCAGAGGTAGAGGTGGTAGGAATTCTTTTGGAAGAGGTGGAGGAAGAAGCTTCCAAAATCAATCCTATAATAACACCTACTACAACTATGCATCAGATCAAAAGGAGGATTCGACTCTCATTATGAATACATGTGAAACCTCACATGAGGACATGAGAGTGTTCTATATTGATTCAGGATGTAGTAATCACTTAAGTGGAAATATTGCTTTGATGACTGACCTAGATCATAATGCAATTAATCATACAGTGCAGACAGGTGATAATACAAAGCATAAGGTAAAGTCAATTGGTTCAGTCAAAGCTAAGGATGGGAGCACTCTTCTGAGTAAGGTACTTTATGTTCCCACAATTCCAAAGAATTTGATCAGTGTAGGTCAAATTGTGGAAAAAGGATATGAGGTAAGGTTCACAAATGATGGAGTTTATGTGGAAGACCCTAGTCAAGGGTATAAACAAGTTATTGCAGGAAAGAAAGAAGGAAGGCTTTTCACATTGAAGGTACAAGGAAATGTTGGACATGCTATGTTCACATATGGAGAGCAGAAGGTGTCAGAATTGGATCTTTGGCACAAAAGACTTGGACACTTTAATGAAAGAGGTATCAAAGAAATGATTAACAATGATTCAGTGCTTGGAATGCCTAACATTGCAGGTCAACACATGACATACAGATGTGAGGCATGTCAATTAGGTAAGGCTCATAAGCAATCCTATTCCAAGCATGGATTTATGTATTCAGAAAGACTTGAATTGGTGCATACAGATGTGTGGGGTCCTTCAAAGGACTTTAGTATAAATGGTTCAAGATATTATGTCATATATGTTGATGATGCTACCAGGTGGATCACACTTTATGTGATTAAGGAAAAGTCAGAAGTGTTTAATACATTTAAACACTATCATGCATATGCAGAAAGGATTACAGGTCAAAAATTGAGGAGACTAAGGTCAGATGGAGGGGGAGAGTATTTTTCAAATGAGTTCAATGATTATTTGTGGAATGCAGGTATAAAGAGAGAAGTTACTTGCAGGTACTCTCCTCAACAAAATGGGGTAGCAGAAAGAAGAAATAGGACTCTTGTTGAGTTTGCAAGGTCCATGATGAAAGAGAAGAATTGCCCAAATTATTTGTGGGCTGAGGCTGTTAATACAGCTACATATTTGGTTAATAGATTGCCTTGTAAAGCTTTGTAGGGTATGACACCATATGAAGCTTGGTGGGGTAAGAAACCTACCTTGGATCATTGCAGAATATTTGGATGCTTGGCATATGCATATGTGCCATCTCAATTGAGGCATAAGTTGGAGCCTAAGGCAGAGAAGTATGTATTCATTGGTTATGATGATAAGCAAATGGGATACAGGTTGTGGAGTCCATCCACAAAGCAATTTATTGTATCCAAGGATGTTACATTTGATGAGCAAGGTACTTGGTATGCAGGTAAATATAATGTACATGCAGATGATGAAGAAGTAGTGGAACAAAGAAAAGGTAAAGCAAAGGTTCAATTACTTGATGAAAGTGAGAGTAATGAAGTGCAGATTGAAATTGAAGAGAGGCCAAGGTTTGATCCAGAATGTGATGAACCAGAGACCTCAAGAAGTGCAGAAGTTAGGAGATCATCTAGGCACAAATGGCAACCTACAAGGTATAGCTATGACACTTCATTCTTGACTACTAAAGATTATGCTTATTTGGTAAAAGCAGATGAAGACCCTTCTACATATGAAGAAGCCAAAGGGAAGAAGAATTGGGAAGATGCTATGCAAGAGGAGTATGATGCATTGATAGAGAATCAAACATGGGATTTGGTTCCTAAACCTAATAGTCAGAAGATCATTGGATGTAAGTGGGTTTACAAGACTAAAAGATTTGCAGATGGAAGTGTGTCTAGGTACAAAGCTAGACTTGTTGTGAAAGGGTATGCACAGACATATGGAGTGGACTATGATGAGACTTATAGTCCTGTGGCAAAGATGACAACCATTAGGACACTCATTGCAATTGCTGCTTGTAAAGGTTGGAAGTTGTCTCAATTAGATGTTAAAAATGCTTTCTTGAATGGTTACATTTCAGATGAAGTCTACATGGAGCAACCAGATGGGTTCAAAGATCAAGTGAGTCCAAATTATGTGTGTAAGCTCAAAAGAGCTTTGTATGGGTTGAAGCAAGCCCCAAGGGCTTGGAATTATAGGCTTGTAAAATTCTTGAATGATCTTGGATTTCAAGCATCAAAGGCAGATAGTAGCTTGCTAGTCAAAGCAAGTGTAGATGGGTTTATTTATGTGTGTATTTATGTTGATGACATAATACTTACAGGAACAGATGATAAGGGGATACAAATGATCAAAAAGCAGATGGAGAAAGAGTTCAAAATCAGTGATTTGGGGAACCTATCATTCTTCTTGGGAATGGAGATCACTTATACTCAACATGGAGTATATGTGACTCAAGAAAGGTATCTTAAAAATTTGCTAACCAAATTTAAAATGGAAGATTGCAGGGTTGCACCTACACCTTTGGAAGTGAACCATAAATTGTCTAGGTTTGGAGGAGAAGAGTTCAGAGATATGAAACTCTATCAAAGTTTGGTTGGTAGCTTGATTTATGCTACATTGACAAGGCCTGACTTGTCATATGCAGTTGGTGTGCTTTCACAATTCATGCATTGTCCTAGAAAAGAACATTGGATTGCAGGACAAAGAGTACTTAGGTACATCAAGGGTACACTCAAAGAAGGGTTGTACTATGGGTTTACTTCAGATACAAGAATCAAGATATATAGTGATGCAGATTGGGCAGGTAATGTGGATGATAGAAGATCAACACATGGATACTTGTGCTATGTAGGAGACAAATTGATTTCATGGTGTTCCAAGAAGCAACATACAGTTGCTTTGTCATCCACAGAGGCAGAATATAAAGGTATGGTGGAAGCTGCAAAAGAGGTAATATGGCTAAAGACACTTTTGAAAGTTTTTGATGTGATTCAGAGTACTCCTATTATTTGTGGAGACAATATGAGTTCATTATACTTGGCAGCTAATCCTGTATTTCATGCTAGAACTAAGCATATTGAAATACAGTATCATTTTCTGAGAGAGAAGGTCATTGAGAAAGAGATTGAAGTCATACACACTCCCACAAAAGATCAAGTTGCAGATATGATGACTAAAAGTCTAGATGGACCAAAACTACAAAGATTCAAGGATATGGCTGGAGTAAAGAAGATAGAAAAGAACCTCAATTAATGATTGAGGGGGAGCTGTTGGTGCATGACAATCATCAATTGAAGGATTATGGAGAAATGAAGTCAAGGAGTCAAGAAGGAAACAAAGTCAGATGGTTGAAGGAAGGACATTTTCAGAAAACTCAAAGATATGTACACATATGTACATTAGCTGACTTATACCCTTGTTTAAGTCATACACTTGTATATATTCATCTATAAATATGTTTTGAAAATGTCGGGCAAGTAGAGCAGAAGAGATTTGAGAATAGGGAGAGAGAAATTAGTGTCATTAGACACATGAAGAGTGAGTGAATTGTCCATCCTCACTTAGATGTAAATTTTCTGAGAAATCGAAAAATTTTGCGCCCGATATTTTGCTGTCTGCTCCCTCTGTGTTTAATCTTTTGAGAAATCCTTTTGCACGTATCTAAGTCCATAGCTAATCTATCTATGGCTAGAATTTGAGAGGTTAATTGTAATCAGGCTGTGAGAATTTTGATTAGGAACATTCATATGTAAGAATGTTCTAACAGTCGAGAAATCTGGCGCACATTTCATCTTCAATGAAATGATCATTGCTCAGTCTACAGTGTAAAGTTTTACACAAATGAGGGCTTAAAATCTAAGTTGGAAGGTAAGCTATCTATGGCTAAAAGATCTTGATCAAACGGGATTTACTTTGGGAGAACCAGTGCTAAGAAGTTGCAGGTGTCAAAGTCGCCATTGCAGAGAAGCACTTTCAGACATAGGTAAAGTGTTTCACACATTTCTCAGTGTGTACTTAATCTTTTTGAGAGATTTAACTTGGCAAAGTTGCGCAACCTTAAGGCGAAGTGTTGTGCAAAGTTTTATCAAAAACTTTACAGGATTGATTAGTCAATGAGTGACTAATCTGCAGCAGACTTTTCTGAAGAAACTGAAATTTTCAGAATAATCAATTTTCTGATAATTTGGTGAAGATTCTCTAAATTAGGTGGAGTCTAAAGTTGATCTTGATATAGAGGTGATCTAAATTCAAGGTTAACTTGTTCTTTTGGAGATTAACACTCTCCATCAAGATTTCCACGATTTTGTGTGAAAATCGTGTTTTCCACGATTCTGTGTGAAAATCGTGTTTTTTCACGATTCTATGTGAAAATCGTGTTTTTCACAATTTTGTGTGAAAATCATGTTTTTCACGATTCTGTGTGAAAATTGTGGTTTCCATGATTCTATGTGAAAATCCTGTTTTCCATGATTCTGTGTGAAAATCTTGTTTTTCACGATTCTGTGTGAAAATCGTGTTTTTCACGATTCTATGTGAAAATCGTGTTTTTCACAATTTTGTGATTCCCAGACAATCATGATTGCTCACAATCGCTAAAAACACAATTCTCTAATGAGAATCGTATTCTGGAAATCGTGATTTTTAGTCTCTACATAGAATCACGATTCTGTGTAGTTTTTTGAAAAAAAATTAGATTTTTTTTCCTTGAAAATGCACACTAAGTTTTGGGCGCCTACCTATTTTAGTACCATGCAATGAAGAAAATTATGAAAAACTTTGGAAAAAATTAAGAAAATCACCAAGAACTAAAAGTCGCAATTTTGGTTTTTCCTATTCCCTCTGATTTTTTCAAGAAAACAACACTACTTTGAAGCTTACTAAATATAAAATGAAATGTAGCATCATTACCTTGCTTGTTGGCTGGAAAAAAATGTTGAAATGACCTGCTGTTAAGACTCGTGACTCTGATCCTTTTTCTCTAGCTCTATCTCCCACTCACAATGTTTTTCCAATTAGTTTTTGTGCTTATATAGTTCTCAGAAAATCATGATTGTGAATGTTTTTCTTTTTCAACCCAATTCCAAATTTGATGACTCCTTCTCTTATACAGAATTATGACTCAACCAATTATGAATTACTTAATTGGATGCTCAACAACCATTTTTGAAATTAGTTTTACCATCTGAATGAAAATCGCAATTCTGAGATGAAAATTGTGTTTTCTTGGAAGTCCTTAGAAATTGAATTTTTTTGAATCTTTTTCCACCTGATCTTTCCAAATGTTCTTCAATCAGCCCAAAACAATTGCCACCTGCAATTTATCCCAATTTATCATTCAAAAGATGTTAAAAAAAACAATTATTTTGACTTTTCTTGAACTAATTGAAGTTTGTTTGTATTTTCAACAATTTATCCTAATCCACCACTCCACACATACCTCATGCATTACTTCATATAAGAAAAAAGAAAAAAGAAATTTGTTTGTGGTTTCTTCTCAAATTTTTCTTTTTTTTGTATTTTTACCCTAAATCAAGGAAAACACTTCACCTAGGGTTTTCTTTTCTTGAAGATTCCCTGATCTTCTCTGAATTCTCATTGGTTGCACACACTAGACTATCAATATCATCATGGGAATAGAACTTCTTAAGAAAATATGTGTCAATAAGTACAACTTCTCAATTTATGCAAATATAAACTCAATGCCTTTCCTTCAATTGACCAAAACAATCCTTCTAAAAGACAAATAATTCACATAGGACAAGTATAATGGAACCATCAATTTGCATATAGCTCCTTTTCATGACTTTCCTTACTGCAATTATGTTATCTTTCCCCAAAGATCAACAAAATTGCTTGGTACTTTGTCAAAAGAAATCTAAATATGCAAAGATAAACACATTTCACTTTCCTTTCAGCAAATTAAGTCACCTTTTTCCCAAAAAGACAAGCCTCAACACCTACCTTCTCAAATTTTCTTACATGATTATAGAGTAGTACCTTTCCAATGTATTTAAGTACCATCAACAATGGAAGATCTAGCAAGGTCCAAAACTTCAATGAAGCTTCAACTTTGTTCCTTTGCAATGGCACCAAAAATGTTTATTGTTAACCTTTGGAGTTGTCCTCTCCAATCATTATAGCATAAAAGATTAACTACACATCATTAAATTGTCAATCCGAGAATTATGCAAAGACCACAGCCCCTTCTAGTTAATGGAATCCAAGAACAAGAGGTACTATAGTTGTTTTCTGAGAAATTAGTGAAGAAGATGATGAAGAAACTAGGGTTTTGATTATCTTGAGCTATACAACAGCATTTTCAACAATCTTTGTGCCTAAAGTGTGCCATTTTTCTTGTAGATTACAAATATGAAGTCAAATTTTGAAAACAATACCTATATCACACTGAAGAGACAATCGCGATTCTATAAAAACTGAGAAATTCCAGGCATTGATCTCTTACAATACTTTGCTCAATATACAGTAACATTAATCTCTCTTCATACACTTCACTTAGAAATACACAAGAAAAGCTCACAAACTCCATGGATTTCACAATAGAAAGACTCAACAAATCAAGAAGATTCTCATGAGAAGTAGAAACACGTTTTCTTCTACAAGAAGCTCTTCACATTACTTGGGTAGCATGGAAATAATATAACCAACCTCTACAAAGTAGAAGAAAATATCCTTTATATTTTTTCAAGTGTCCCTTTTCACACTTGAAATTTGGTCCTTCTACCTTCTAGTCTAAAGACATGCCACTACTGAGAATAAAAATTCTAAGAAAAATATATATGATTCTACTATACATGTGGAAGACTCTTCCTCAATTTTACATCATTTGGATAAATACAACTTTATGAAAATGTCAAATTACAAAGAATTTCCTTCAAAAATGCTTCTTCCAACATGGCCTAACCTTCATATGGATGTTCATACCTACGTGAAGTGGTGCAATGTATGCCAGAGAATGCAGTATCTAATGCGCAAGGATGAGATGCCATTGAGACCCATGATGGGAGGATGTGCATTCTGCAAGTAGGGAATAGATTGGTCCTAATAATACCCCAACCAAGAGTTCACATGTCCAGTGTATCATTGTTGCGACAGATTATCTAACCAAATGGGTAGAAGTGAAGGCAACAAAATAATGATGCACAAACAATAGCAAAGGTTTTGTTTGATAAAATATTTACAAGATATGGATTATCGATAGAGTTGTTAAGTGATCATGGTACCCACTTCTTGAACGGGGTCATTGAATACTTGCTACAAGATTTGATGATCATTCACAAATAAGTTTGTGCCTTACCACCCACAAGCCAATGGACAAACGAAGAGCACAAATAAGATCATATGCACTGTTTTGATCAAGCTCATTAATAGCAAACATTTTGATTGGGACAAGCAACTGCATCACATTGTTTGGGCACATAGAGTGGCCTATAAAATGGTACTCAATGCCACCCTCTTCCAGATGGTATTTTCCCAGAACGTTGTTCTACCATTGGATTTTTTTATTCCCACATTGAAGGTGACATAAGGGCATCCATGGACTGGACATGAGCGATCATGTAGGATCTTTGACTTAGAAATATTGAGAGAAGTTGCAAGAATATATGCTACAAAGAAGAGGACAAAGGCATACTTCAACACCCATGTGAAAGATAAGGGCCTGAAAATGGGAGATCTAGCCTTGTTGTATACATTGAAGCAACATGCTTGAAATTTGGAGAGGCATGGCTATGGACCTATGATCATCAACAGGATATCAACGAGTGGAGGAGTCCAATTAGCTACCTTAGATGGTGAGATATTACTCAGTTAAATTAGTGGTTGTAGAGTGAAACTTTACCAAGAACCTTTGATGGAACAGATGTTAAGTCGACTCAACATAGCCAAGAGATGTAAGGATGAAGAGAAATGAATACATGAAGAAGCCCAGCCAGAAGCCTTAGAACGTATCAAATGCATGAAGTTGGGAAGAAAAGTTATAGTCTAGCCTAGGCAAGTTACTTATGAGGAACCAAGGTATCATATGGCAATGTGCCAAACCAAAAGTTTCCCCTCTCAACATATAATCGATAGATGTCCTTTCATAACCATAGAATTAGGACAAGGCATGGGTACAAAGACTGTCAAGGCCTTAATTGACTTAGGCATAGCCACTAGTGGAGTTAGATTTTTTAGTTATCAAGACATGGAATTGTGCATTACTCTTATCGAATCTTATCTCATAGGATTAGGAGGAGTAGAAACCTCTTGCATGGGTGAGGTGGAACTTCCCATCTCCATTCAAGATGTCCATGTGATAATTAAAATGATGGTGTGTCATGATCTTATTGAGCCTCTCATTATGGGTCAAGACTGGATCTATGATGATGCATTCAACTTAAACCTAAGAAGTGGACTTCTTCAAGTTTCTATGAATAATCAATGCATCATGATTGAACTAGGAAGTTGCATAGTCACTGATCTAGGAATGGCACCAACTCCTAATCCTTCTAGGTTTAATCATGAAGAAAAAGATGTTCTTGTCCAAATCTCTATGATGCAAAAGGATGCAGATCTTGAAGAAATGGCAGGGGAGATGATAGAACTCCCATCTTTTCCAAAGACACCAATCATCACACTAACTCAAGCAAGGAAACAAGCACAGCAACTAGAGAAGTCTCAAGAACCCTAGGAACAAAAGACAACTCGATGCCATGCCATTCATGGTGTAAAGCAGATCTAGAGATGCAAAAGTGAGCACCCACCTGGTCCCTTGCTAGAACCATCAATGCCTACAAAATAGATGTCAAAATCAAACCAGACAAGGATTTACCGCCAAGATATCATTCTTGGCATGTATTCTCCATTTGGGTACCTAAGCAATCGATGAAGGCTAACCACAATCCTAGTCAAATTTGGGTGCCTAAGACCTGCTTGCAAGCTTAGGTAGACACACATAAGCTTTTAGGGGTAAATCTATTCTCATATGAACACCACCCACAAACACCAATAAGAAAAGCTCATGTAAACACCTAGGATTGCTTGGAAATAGGTACCTAAACAATCCTAGATCTAAGTAGATTCATCTCCAACACCATTAAGTGTAGCCATATGCAAAAATTGTAAACCCATAAGGGAAGCATGGAGATTCAAATCATGTAACAAACCCCCTGATCCCACTGTGTAAATATCCTTGCATAACAATAGATGAATTCATAGAACATTTCATATCCCAAGTATGCATCTAGGAACATTCACTAACCTCACTAACATCCACCCACATTCACATTACATATCACACCCACTAACTCAATAACAATCATGGAAATCACCTTGATCTTGTAAAGGGAATGTTGGAAGAAGTATTTTTTGGAGTATTTTTTATGAGAAACAATTGTAAATGTCAAAAATTTGTAAAATTATTTATGTAACTGATGTAAAAATAAGGAAGAGTCTTCCTTATGTAGAGTAGAACCTTATGTAATTTTTCTAGAATTTTTGGAAACTCCTAGATAGCATATTTTTAGAATAATAGAGGAAAGGACCAAAATTCAAGTGTGGAAAGGGACACTTGAAAATGTATAAAAGACAATTTCCTCTATTATGAGAGGGTTGGTTATTTGTTTACATGCTATCCAAGTGAAGAGAGAGTTTCCTGCTGAAAATCGTGTTTCTCCCATTTGTGTGGTTTCATTGATTTGTTGAGTCTATTCTTTGTGTATCCATGGAGATTTGTGAGTTTCTATTGTGTATTTTTGTTGAATGTGTATGAAGAGAGCTGAATACTGATGTGTTGAGTGAGAATTTGATGAAGAATGGTGCTGGAGATGAAAATCGTCTATTTTCACAAATCGTGATTGTCTCGTCTGGATGGTACATGTAACTTTTTTGAGTTTTGACTTCATGATTGTATTCTGCTGAGAAAATGACATGTTTTAGACACCAAGATTATTGAAAATGATGGAGTATTGATCAAGATAATCCAAACCCTAGAAATTCCTCTTCATCTTCACTATTCTCAGAAATCCAGCCATTTTCCTCTTATTTCTTGGATTCTATCATCTAGAAGGGGCTGTGGTCTCTTGTATACTTCCAGGATTGACAAATAAAAGTGTTTTGTTAATTCTTTATGCTAAATGATTGGAGAGGACAACTCCAAAGGTCAATAACAAACACTTTTTGGCGCCGTTGCCGGGGAATATATCAAAAGCTTCATTGAAGTTGGACCTTGCTAGATCTTCTATTGTTGATAGTATTGAACACATGGAAAAGGTAATACTCTTTAATCAAGAAATGTAAACATGAAAAGGTAGATTTCTTTGTTTGTCTTTTGGGAAAAGAAAGCAATAGATAATCTTTTGAGAATAAGAAGTGTTGAAATTTTTGCAAATTGATAGTTGCTCATATCATTTTTTGAAAGTAAAGTGTAGGTGTGTGAAAAACTGAATCAAGAAAGCTGATGATAAGGTAAAATGGGTCTATTCTTGCATTTGTAGAGTGCTTTTTGATCAAGTACTAATCAAAATTGTTGATCTTGGGAAGATGACAAGATTGCATTAAGGAAAAGTCAAGTTAAGTAGCTAGATGCAAGAAGATAAGATCCATTTGTAGCCAAGTCAAAGTAATAATCTTGAGAAAAGCTAAATTGCATCTTGAAAAGAGAAATGTTTGAGTTTATCTTTGCAAAAATTGACATTTGCATTTCCTAACATAATTTTTTTTGGGAAATTTTACTCATAAACTGTTTAGATAGCCAAAGCATAGGAGAGCATAACCAATCAAGGAACACAAGATCAATAGATCACCAAACAAGAAACCCTAAGTGAAGTGTTTACCTTAATTTAGGGCAAAATACTAAAAAATTCATAAAATACATTAAAACAATCAAACAAATTTCTTTTCTCCTTAGGAAGTTGGACTGAAGTTTTGTTGACAAGAGTGGAAGAGACCAGGTGGTAAGAAAAAAGAAAATTGCAAAAAACTGGAAAATTAGAAAAAAACACGATTCTCTGCACAGGATCGCGATTTTCTGGATAATTTTGTGATTATGATGTAAAATTACAAGTGACAGTTGAACTAGAATTGGTAAAGGGTACTAAAGGGAAACAAGAGAAAAGAAGACTCAAATTTGCAAAAATCAGGAAGTATAGAAAAAATACGATTCTCTGCACAAAATCGCAATTTTCTGTAAGAGAAAAATTTTTGGAAAGTTGGAGTACAATTGGGTTTTTGGAGAAAGGTAATTGTAAGAGATCTCATTGAGTTGAATAAGTGAAGGAAGTCAGGCTCAAAAAACTCAGAGAGAATTGAGTATCAAGTGGAAGAAGTGGAATAGAGGCACAAAATCGTGATTTTCACCAAAAGCTAATGGGAGTGATTAATCATGAAAAGTTAAGAATTGAGGATTAAAGCTATAAAGTTGTTGAAGATTGAAATTGGACAAGTGAACAAGTGAAAATGAGTGGAAATTGCACAAAATCGCGATTGTGTGGACACTATAAAAGTCTGGAATTTCATAAAAAAGTCATTTTTTGAGTGAGAGAGAGAGAGAGCAGGAACAGGATCGCGACTTTCTGCAGCCAAAAGTTTTGGAGAGTCTTTGAATCAAGCAAGCAAGGTAAGGGCCTTAATACCATTCTTTTTGCATTTCTCTAAATTTTCATGATCATTGAGCACAGAGAAGTAGGAAATAGCTGAGAAGCACGAAATCGTGATTTCTGATTTTTTTGAAGTTTCTGAAAAAAAATAAAAAGACTTCAGAAAACTCTTTTGTTGCATGTCAATAAATAGTTAAGGCAATTCTATGGAAGAAATCAAAATTTGAAAATCAATACCTGGAAATTTTTTCAAAAAATTGAACAAAATCGCGATTCTTTAGTCAAACACAAAATCGCGATTCTCTGAACAAAGAACAAAATCGCAATTCCCAGAACACGATTTTCATAAGAAAATCGTGTTATTTACGATTGTGATCAATCACGATTGTCTGGGAACAAAATCGTGGAAAACACGATTTTGAGCACAAAATCGTGAAAAACACGATTTTGATCACAGAATCGTGATAAACACGATTTTAATCACAAAATCGTGGAAAACACGATTTTGAACACAAAGTCGTGGAAAACACGATTTTGAGCACAAAATCGTGGAAAACACGATTTTGATCACAGAATCGTGATAAACATGATTTTAATCACAAAATCGTGGAAAACACGATTTTGATCACAGAATCGTGATAAACACGATTTTAATCACAAAATCGTGGAAAACGCGATTTTGAACACAAAGTCATGGAAAACACGATTTGGGCACAAAATCGTGGAAAACACGATTTTAATCACAGAATCGTGATAAACACGATTTTATTCACAAAATCGTGGAAAACGCAATTTTGAACACAAAGTCGTGGAAAACGCGATTTTGAACACAAAGTCGTGGAAAACACGATTTTGGGCACAAAATCGTGGAAAACACGATTTTGATCACAGAATCGTGATAAACACGATTTTATTAACAAAATCGTGGAAAATGCAATTTTGAACACAAAGTCGTGGGAAACACGATTTTGAGCACAAAATCGTGGAAAACACGATTTTAATCACAGAATCGTGATAAACACGTTTTTATTCACAAAATCGTGAAAAACACGATTTTAATCACAGAATCGTGATAAACATGATTTTCACCACAAAATCATGGAAAACACGATTCTAGTCACAGAATCGTGGAAATTAATTGAATGATCCTTAGGTGTGGTAACAAATTATACACACATTCCAAGCAAGACTTGGGAAGGAAGGAAATAGAGCCAGTGGTAGGGGAATTGCAAGAAAAAGATTTAGGGCAAGAAAACAACATGGAAAATTTAAATGAAACAAATGAGTCCACAGAAACTGGGGATTATAGAAACATCCTCAAATATATGTACACAAATAGGTTTGGAACCTATTTATATCAGGATGGAATCATAAGTTTCTCATCAGATTGAGAAACTTAGAAGTTCCCCTGAACATAACACCAGTAGCTCAATTCAAAGATGGTAGATATGAGGATAGGCAAGGATGTGTATACATCTTCTCACAGACCCAAAAAATTCAAATGACTTGGGGCAATGTGCTGACAAGAGACCTTGGGAACAAAACCTAGGGCAATCAGACTTGCCAAGGCCACATGAAACTCACAGTAATGGTGAGCAACAACAAGGTAGAAGAACACATACTTCCCCAAATCCTTTTGAAAAGGAACCAGAAGCATTTAATGAATTTCCACTAAGAAGAAGACATCATTGGCAATATCAGGGTAGAATGCTTAGACCATATCAAGTAGCCAAATGCATGAAAAATCAATATGAAGGATATTCTGATCCTCATGCTCATGCAGCAGAATTTAGGCAATTAATTAGAGCTGAAGAAGTAGAGGATTACAAAGTCCAATTTGAAGCATTTGGTCTAACCCTAACAGGACCAGCATTATCTTGGTTCATTCCCTTGAGAAAGGAAATGTATCTAGATACTGAATCCTTCCTAGAAGCTTTCATTGGGGAATTCTCAAAGACTGGAATAAAACATAGCACAGCCACACTGATACATAGCTTTAAACAGCAAAAAGATGAAAATGTCAGAGAGGCAGCCAGGAGATTCAAGCAGTACATTGACAGATGTCCCAGAGAAGAAGTACCTTCCATGGCAAGACAGGTATCCCTATTCATAGAAGGATTAAGAAGTGCCCAATTAAGAACCCTAGTATATAATAGGAGATGCCCTGACCTAAGAGCATGTGTAAAAGAGGCAATAGACTTGGAAGATAACAGAGGCCAAGACCTATTAGCATTTGACCAACCTAGAACATATGAAGATAAAATCCCACCAGCAGAAGAATTGGCTCAAGCCATTGCTAAAGCCCTAGAAGTCAGCACTAAAACCAACTTGATAAATACCAAGATAACAACAAATAAAAATGCTATAATTGTGGAGAAAACCATTTGGTACAACAATGTCCATATCAAAAACCACAACACTTGCAAGACAGAAAAACACTCAAATATTGTACACTAGAGAGGAAATGGACAAACCATACTAGAGAAGAATGTTTCTACAACGAACAACCCATTAAAGAGAGAGATTATGCAAGTCAAAGAGAATCTAGATATAGTGAGCAACCAAGACCTGTACTTGGGCAGCAACCTCCATTACCAACAAATGTGGTACCAGTTAAATACACACCAATAGAGGAGGGAAATTGAAGAATAAGATCACCATACAAGGAAGATTATCAATGGAATGAAGGATATCAGGAAGAATGGGAAGGATATGAACTGAGAGAACCAGAACTACAAGCCCTAGATTTGGGAAATGGGAGAATTGAGATGGATACAGCCACATTTATGTATATAACCAATAATTATATGTCCAATCAAAAACCTCAGTTCAAAGGGGGATCAAAGATAACTTGTTATAGATGTGGGGGAGAACATTTCATTAGAGACTGTCCACAACCTCCTACATTAAGAATAGAGGGAGCCTATTGTAAGGATTGTGGCAGGGAACATTTAATAAAGGATTGTCCAAGAAATCCTCAAAAACAGCAAAACACATCTAATAACATACCATTGAAAACAGTCAACATCATGGAGCAAGAAGAATTGAGTGTTAGAGTATGATCAATGTCTACCCCTCATGATTGTATGCACATTTTGTAAGGCCCCCTTTATGAGGAGAAGCCAAGCGTGCATTACCCAATTGATGGGAATCCCAACTTGAATGTTGGATGAAGGTCATATTGGACCATGTAAGATATTATAAGGAAAGGGAGTTACCAGGGTCCCCAATTGTGGGGTCCGGGGCAGCGGCGAGCAACCCCGGCTGGGGGGTCCAAGGGGGCCAGCGGGCCCCCTGGCTGGGGGGTCCCAGGGGGCCAGCGGGCCCCCTGGTGGGGGTCCGGGGGCAGCGCCCCCGGCGCGACGGTAAAGGGAATATTCCATGGAATATTCCCTGTCGGAGTCAGAAATCATTTATATTTGTTAGGTCGGTTCAACCAGTCTAAGCCGTGTATGGCAATTACGCGGGCGGTGGCCGCCCACGCCCTACCGCCCATGTATAGCCGTCCATGGCAGGCCACCCATGATCCTATATATACATGACTTCTGCACTACCTAAGACATCGAGTTGAGCCAGCATACCTCTACCTTGTATCTCCCTATCTAGAGTTGTCTAGATCACCATTTAAGCTCTACCTTGAGAGCGCACAGGTGGACAACGCCATCATCTTTGTACTTGCTGCTAGTAGAAAATTGTTGAGATTCTCCTATATCTGTTATCTTCTCTGCTATTGCTCCTGTGTTATATTGCGTAACTATTGTCTTACATGGTATCAGAGCTGTAAGGTTCGAATAGCTTGAGAAGTATCATTATTTTAGCCTACTAGCAGACTAGAATATCAGTAGATTATTCGAGTGATTACATGATGGCTTCATCGTCGAACACTAGTCTTGGTGCTTCACCTAATGTTAATGCTGCACCTATTCGAATTCGTCCACCTGCATTCACTGAAGGGAAGCTGGATGGAACCAACTATACACTCTGGAAGTTCAAAATTTCTGCAATTTTGGACTCCTATGAATTACTTGACACTGTCATGGGACCGATGGGATTGGATCCAGAGCCTATACCAGTTGAAGATCCAGCAAATTCAAGATTGATGATTCAGCCAGATCTAGATCTTCTACGAGCTTGGAAGAGGCGGAATGCTGATGCATTATGTGCGATTGTCACTAGTGTAAGTGATTTTGTGCTTACTTTAGTTCAACATACTACTAAAGCACATGAGGCTTGGGGCATATTGGCTCGACAATATGAGACCAAGAACCACACTAGGATACAGAATTTAGAAAATCAGTTGGCAAATGAAAAGCATTCTGATTCTGAAAAGGCTGAAGATTTTATCAAACGGATAAAGCATCTTCAAGATCAATTGGCTGCAGTTGGTGTTGTTATAACACCAGAAGAGCTAGCTCGAAGATCTGTACGTGTTCTTCCAGCAAAGTATGATGGATTAGTAAGAGCCCTTAACACTCAGGTAAGGCCAACTCCTCTTACATTTGAAGAGTTTTGTGCCATGCTTTTAGAAGAAGAGATGCGGCTGAAGAATCGGCAAAGTACAACTGATGCTGCATTCTCAGCAAATGCAAAAGGTAAAGGCTCTTCAGAGGGATCAAAGAAGAAGCCAAAGAAGAAAAAGTTCACAGGAAGTTGCTTCTATTGTGAAAAGAAAGGCCATGCCATCAAGGATTGCAGAAAGAAGCAAGCTGATGAACGGAATGGGACTGTAAAATCATCATGGAAGAACAAAGAGTCTGCAAACAACACAGAGCTGGAACTTTGGGTAGCTATTGAAGAGGTATGTTCATCTGCTCAAGCTCGTGTTGATGAGCCATGGATTTTAGATAGTGGAGCTTCTCGCCATATGACTAGTAAAAAGGATTGGTATAGTTCCCTAGTGCCTCTGCGGGAATCCATCAATGTAGTGGTGGGAAACGACTCCAAGTGTCCAGCTGAAGGAACTGGAACCATCTCTTTTATCACTTCTCCAGGTGTTGAGAAAAAGTTATCCGATGTTCTCTATGTACCTACACTCAAAAGAAATTTGTTGTCAGTTTCTGCAATAACAGATCGTGGACTCGAAGTTCAATTCAATAAGAGTGGTGCGGAAATCATGGATTCATCAGGTAATGTTGTAGGTAAAGGCACACGACGGGATAACTTGTATGAGTTAAGTGCTTTAACTGCTACAGAAGATAAAGATGTAAGCAGGTTATGGCACCAACGATTTGGGCATCTCGGATTTGCAGTTTTGAAGGAGATGCAACGAACAGGGATGGTTGCTCATTTGCCTGCATTTTCAGAGTTGCAGGAACCTTGTGAAGCTTGTATGATGGGCAAGCAACAACGAAAGGCATTTCCAAGAGAGACCAGCAATCGATCTCAAGCTCCTCTAGAGTTGGTACATGCTGATCTCTGCGGTAAAATGTCTACACCTGCTTTAGGAGGATCTTTCTACTTCTTGCTGTTAGTCGACGATTATAGTAGAAAGATGTGGGTTTATTTCATTCGAGAGAAGGCTGATGCTTTTGAAAAATTTAAAGCGTGGCATAAGTATGTAGAAAGTGAATCAGGAAGGAAACTGAAGAAATTTAGAACAGATAGAGGAGGTGAATTCTTGTCAACAGAATTCAACAATTACTGTAAGGAGCATGGTGTGAAAAGGCAACTTACCACAGCTCATACACCTCAACAAAATGGCGTTGTTGAGCGCAGGAACAGGACAGTAGTTGAAATGGCTCGTTGTATGTTAAAGGCTCAAGACATGCCTGATTCATTCTGGGCAGAAGCAGTCAATACAGCAGTCTACATCCTCAATCGAAGCTACACAAAAGCTCTGAAGGGGATGACTCCTCAAGAAGCATATTTTGGTAAAAAGCCTTCAGTTTTGCATTTCAGAATTTTTGGTTGTTTCTGTTATGCACATATTCCTGATTCAACAAGATCAAAGTTGGATTCAAAAAGCAAAAAGTGTGTCTTCCTAGGATATAGTGAAGAGTCTAAAGCATACAGGTTATGGGATCCTGAGGCAAGGAAGATTTTTGTCAGCCGAGATGTGGTGTTTGATGAACGACCACACTTAGTAGAAGATAAAGGTAAATCTACTATCTCATCAAATGGAGAAATATCTCACCTTGTGCCTATCAAAAGACAGGTTAAAGTTGAGGAGGAGGAAACATATGATGGAGAAATTTCCTCAATAAAAAGCCAACCAATTGTAGCTGCACAGCGTAAGCCACTACCGAAGTGGGCACAACAGCTCTTTGATGATCACAATCCACATATAGATGCACCAGAATCATCATCGGATGGATTACGAAGATCAAAGAGAATAGAGGAGCAAAGAAGAGCCTCAGAACACATTGTTAACATGGCTCTAATGGCAGATATCATGGGTTCGATAAAGGAACCTACCACCATTGAAGAAGCCATTGATGATCCAGATTGGAGAGCGGCAATGCAGTCTGAGTATGATAGTATACTAAAAAATGATACATGGGATCTAGTCGACTTGCCGCCAAAGAAGAAGGTAATAGGTACTAAATGGATTTGGAAAGCTAAGTATAAAGCTGATGGAACATTAGAAAAGTATAAGGCACGATTAGTTGCACAGGGTTTTTCACAGATTGAAGGATTTGATGTTCAAGAAACTTTTGCACCAACAGCACGCATGACAACTATTCGGACGGTACTTGCAGTAGCTGCACAAAAGTCTTGGCCTATTTTCCAGATGGATGTCAAATCTGCATTTTTGAATGGTCACCTCAAGGAGGAGGTATATGTATCTCAACCACCAGGTTTTGAGGTGCCCAATTCAGAAAATAAAGTTTGCAGGTTGAAGAAAGCTTTGTATGGACTTAAGCAAGCTCCACGGGCTTGGTACCAACGAATTGATCATTTTTTCAAAAATATGGGTTTTGAAAGAAGTACTTCTGATGCTAACTTGTATGTAACGAAAAGGGATAGCAAGCTAGTTGTTGTCATTGTATATGTAGATGATTTGATCATTACAGGAGATCATCAGGAACTCATCAATCAAACTCGGATCAGCTTGGGAACTGAGTTTGAAATGACAGACTTAGGTCTACTCCATTTTTGTCTGGGAATTGAAGTATGGCAAAGGAAGGATGGCATTTTCATCTCACAACAAAAATATTCCAAAGAAATTCTCAAGGCATTTGGAATGATGGACTGCAAACCAACTAGCACACCTATGGAGGTAAATCATAAGCTATCTATGGATGATAACATGCCTGATGTAGATGCTAAGAAGTATAGGAAGCTCGTTGGAAGTCTTATTTTTCTGTGCAACACTAGACCAGACATTTGCTATGCTGTTGGAGTGTTAAGCAGGTTTTCCAACAAACCTAAGGAGAGTCACTGGAATGCTGGAATGCGAATTCTAAGGTACATTGCAGGAACCTTGGATTTTGGTATTTTGTATACCACAGGTGATACACTCCAAGGATATTGTGATTCAGATTGGGCTGGAGATTGTGATTCTAGAAAATCAGTTTCTGGATATTGTTTCTCACTTGGTTCAGGAATATTTTCTTGGGTAAGTAGGAAGCAACCAACTCTCGCACTCTCCTCCACTGAAGCAGAATACAAAGCAGCTTGTTTTGCTTCTTGTGAGGCAGTCTGGTTAAGGAGAATTCTTGCAGATATAGGCTTTCCATCAAATATGCCAATTGTACTCAAGTGTGATAATCAAAGTTGTATGGCTATTGCAAAGAACCCAGTATTTCATGCTCGCACCAAGCACATAGAAGTACAGTACCATTACATTCGTGAGCTAATTGAAGATGAAATTGTGGAGCTAGAATATTGCCCAACAGAGGCAAATTGTGCTGACATATTCACTAAAGCACTTGGAAGAGAGCAGCTCAACAAGCATCTTCAACAGATGGGCATAGGACCGAGACCTACTTGATTTATCATCGGTAAACATTGAGGGGGGGTGTTAGAGTATGATCAATGTCTACCCCTCATGATTGTATGCACATTTTGTAAGGCCCCCTTTATGAGGAGAAGCCAAGCGTGCATTACCCAATTGATGGGAATCCCAACTTGAATGTTGGATGAAGGTCATATTGGACCATGTAAGATATTATAAGGAAAGGGAGTTACCAGGGTCCCCAATTGTGGGGTCCGGGGCAGCGGTGAGCAGCCCCGGCTGGGGGGTCCAAGGGGGCCAGCGGGTTATATTTGTTAGGTCGGTTCAACCAGTCTAAGCCGTGTATGGCAATTACGCGGGCGGTGGCCGCCCACGCCTTACCGCCCATGTATAGCCGTCCATGGCAGGCCACCCATGATCCTATATATACATGACTTCTGCACTACCTAAGACATCGAGTTGAGCCAGCATACCTCTACCTTGTATCTCCCTATCTAGAGTTGTCTAGATCATCATTTAAGCTCTACCTTGAGAGCGCACGGGTGGACAACGCCATCATCTTTGTACTTGCTGCTAGTAGAAAATTGTTGAGATTCTCCTATATCTGTTATCTTCTCTGCTATTGCTCCTGTGTTATATTGCGTAACTATTGTCTTACATTGAGTGACATTGACCAAGTGAATATAAATGCTATAACAAGGGCACAAGCTAAACAACAAGAAACAACTAAGGAACAAAATGAAGGATCAGCTTCAAAAGTGAAGAAAAATAGACAAAAAGGGAAATGGGAAAGAAAAAAAAAAGAATGGGTAAAAACTTGGAAGAGGAGAATAGGGAACAGTCAAACAGTACTTCCTCTCAAAAGACACAAACCCAGTCAGAGATAAGAAATTCACAGAGTCTGGACACCTTGATAAAAGCATACAAGGGAAGAATTCAAGAGGGACCAAGTCCTACAGATCATGTAATGGCTTATCCTATGCGAGACTTAGAACATGAAAGGATGCAGAAGTGTAAACAAATCATACAGGAAGCACAACTCAAACTGGGGGAAGTAGACAATTCTCAAACAACAGTTGAGGAATTTGAGGCAACAAGAACAAGAGGAAATATTAATCAGAAAGAAAACCCACAAATAACATTTCAGGTGAATATAGATAAACAATGTACAATTCTATATCACACCACATTGGAAGAATTGATAAAACAAAATCCTCACTTACAAAACAAAATGAAAAAATGGGCAACAATACCAGAAAATCTTCATCCACAACTGTAGGAATTGGAGGAATTGTGGTATATTCCCATTGATAAGATAGGAGGATATTGTGAAGGAGAAGAGGGAAACTCAACCCTAAAAATACAATTTGGAAAAAATCATGCCAAAGCTATTCTGAATAGTGGATCAGGAGTGGCCATTATGACTAAACAGACTTGGGAAAAATGGGGAAAAAATGAATTAATACCCACCAAAATGAGATTGCAACTTGCAGATGGACACATAGAAAAACCCCTAGGAATATGGGAAAAAGTCAGTGGACATATGTGGAATAGAAATAGAACATACCTTTGCCATAGTTGAATTTCCACAGTCAACTTCATATGAAATTATCCTAGGAAGGCCATTTATGAGACAAATGCAAATTGTGCAAGATTGGGGTAATGATTGTCTATATCTTCAGAGTAAAGGAAGGGTAACCAGAGTAAATCTAAGAAGTGGGCATTATTGTGACATATCCCCTCAAGAATGGTATAAAATACATCAAAATCAAGAATTAAGTGAAGAATCAGAGATGGAAGACCATAATGAAATTGAATCATCACTATGGAAGTGCAATATGATAAGAAATCTCACTAATAGAAAAAGAAGATTGAGAAGAGAAGATTGTGTAGAAGGAAGAAAGATACAAGATGAGAGCTATGTACCACAAGAATTCAAAGATGAAGAATTTGAGCCCTATGGGTGGAACCAAATTTTGGCTACCATGGATCTGGCCAGTGATGAGTATGTAGGAGTGGAATTTCAAAATGAAGAAGGGTATGATGTTTTTCACATTGGAATACAAATGATAAAGGTGTCAAAAACAGAGGAGGACCAGGAGGAGGAAATGATATTAAAAAAGGGGAAAACACAATATTTGGAAGAAGTAAAAGTTGAAGATGCAATAAAAGATAAAATCTCAGGCAAATATAAGAAAAACCAACACAAGGAAATAGAAGAAAACCAAGAGGATGAGAAAAAGGAGAAGGAAACAAATAAAGATCAATAGTTTGATGTACCAGCAAATTTTAAAACTTATGAAGTAGAAGACAGACTACTTCTAAAAATGAAACCAAAGAGAGAAAAGAAGAAAGGGGAGGCTTATGATAATGAGGAACAAACTAAAAAGGTCATGATCACTAAGGAAGATGGAGAAGAAAGACATATTGTGGTAGCTGATGACATGACAAAGCAAGAAGAGGAGGCACTCAGAAATTTGGCAAGAAACTATAGGGATGTGTTTGCTTATAGCTACAAGGATTTGAAAGGTATTGATCCTAAAATCTGTGAGCATAAGATTCCTATTACACCTGATGCAAAACCTAGCAAACAGAGACATTACACATTCAATGATAAATACTCTACTAAAATAAAGGAAGAAATTGACAAATTGCTAGCTGCCAATTTCATTTATGAGATTGAGTATACAGAATGGATATCTCCTATAGTTGTGATACCAAAAAAGAATGGGAAACTTAGGGTATGCATTAACTTGAAGAAGGTGAATGCAGCAACTATAAGAGATAGTTATCCATTGCCAATAATTGATCACCTTCTAGAAAGAGTTGCAGGGAAGGAGGTTTATAGTTTTAGATGGTTTTTCAGGATACAATCAGGTACCTATAGCATTGGAAGACCAACATAAAACTGCCTTTTCCACAGAATGGGGAATTTATGCTTTTAGGGTCATGCCCTTTGGGTTGACTAATGCCCCAGAAACTTTTCAAAGATTGATGTGTCATATCTTCACAGAGTTCCTGAGAGATGTAATGGAAATATATGTGGATGATCTCTGCACTTTTTCATTAAAAAGACAAGATCACTTGTAGGATTTAGAAAACATATTCAGGAAATGCAGAACATATAGAGTGTGTTTAAATCCAGAAAAGTGAGTATTCTTTGTAAGACAAGGAAGAATGTTAGGTCACATAGTCTCCAAAAATGGAATTTCAACTGATGAGAAGAAAATAAAGGCCATAATGGAACTTCCAAGACCAACAAATGTAAAGGAACTTCAAACTTTCATGGGACATTGTGGGTACTATAGAAAATTTGTACACAAGTTTGCTGACATAGCCAAACCCTTATATGCCCTAATTACAAAGTTTGAGTGGACCAAGGAGTATGAACAAGCTTTTGAAACTCTAAAAACTTGTTTGGTAACAGCCCCAATTCTGAAAACACCTCAGTGGGATAAAATTTTTCATGTCCATGTGGATGCTTCAAATTATGCTTTGGGATGTGTGTTAGCACAACCAATAGAAGGAAGCAAGTTAGATTTCCCAGTGGCTTATGCTAGTAGGCAACTGAATTTAGCAGAGAAAAATTACACAACCACTGAGAGAGAAGGATTGGGAATGATACTTGCTGTAAAAAAAATATAGACATTACCTTTTGGCCAACCAGTTTAAGTTCTTTGTGGACCATCAAGCTTTGCTATACTTAGTAAATAAACCTTGTCACACAGGTAGAATAGTCAGATGGTTTCTTTTACTAATGGAGTTTGAGTTTGAAGTGGTGGTCAGACAAGGAAAAACACATTTGAGAGCAGATCATTTGTCTAGAATCCATTCTAAAGAATCCAGTTCACCTTTAGATGATGACCTACCACATACTTATTTGTTCAAAGTAGAAAGTGTTCCTGAGTGGGCCATGACTTTAGTACCATTGCTAACCATGGGACCTTGCAGAACATTTAGAAACAATACACACTTAGTATTACAAAGTAGAAATTTTATGCTGATAGCTGGGCACCTGTATCATCTCAACCATACAGGTGTATTGGAATATTGTACTCCTCAAGAAGAGCAACAGGAATATCTGAAAAGAGCTCATTGTTGGAACCCTTGCACTCATGCTTCCAGGGTAGTCACCCTAAGTAATCTCAATAGGATGGGGGTACATTGGCCTAATAAGATTCAAGATGTAACAAAATACATTGCTAATTGTTGGAAGTGTCAATCATTGCAAGATTCAGAATCCATAACTCTATATTGGTTTCATAAAAATCCAGAGTGGAGTGAAAAGATTATTGAAGAGTTGAAAAGGAAGAAGAAAGGAAAACAAGTAATAGCTGGTGCAGATTCAAAAAATCTACAAGTAATCTCTGAAGAATATCAATTGATAGGAGAACAATTGTATAAGAGAGGGATGGATGGATATTTAAGAATTTGTGTTCCCGAGGATAAATATCTGGACATGTTGGAAATGGCACATTCTGGAGTGGCAGAAGGACATTTCTCAAGTGACAGAACGACTAGAATCATATTATATTCTGGCTTTTGGTGGCCAACCCTATTTCCTAATACAAGAACATATGTAAAAAGGTGTGACATTTGTCAGAGGGTGAGCCAACCAAATAAAAGAGACAATATGCCATTAGTTCCATTAATTTCAGCCAGAGCCTTTAGTAAATGGGGGTTAGATTTCATTGGACCTATACATCCTCCAGCAAGACAATCCCATGCTGAATACATAATAGTGGCTATAGATTACCTGACAAAGTGGGCTGAGGCCAAAGCCACAAGAAGGAATGATGCTCATACTACTGCCAGATTCCTTTATGAAAATATCATCACCAGATTTGGACTTCCAATTGAATTGGTAAGTGATATGGGGACCCATTTTGTAAACCAAATCATAGAAAACATAACTGAATATTTCCTGATTAGTCATAGAAAGTCAACCCCATATCACCCACAAGCCAATGGATTAGCGGAAAGTACTAATAAAGTACTTTGTATTGTACTGTCAAAACTAGTAAACACAAACAAAAATGATTGGGACCTACAACTTAATCATGTTCTAAGGGCTTATAGAGTGGCATACAAAACTGCATTAGGAACTACTCCATTTAATCTAGTATATGGGCAAAATGCAGTTCTACCTATGGAATTCCTCATTCCAACATTAAAAGTGGGTAGTCACTACAATTGGACCGGACATGAATTATCTGAGAGAGTAGTAGAATTGGAAAAACTGGGAGCTTCTAGACTCCAAGATATTATGAGTATATATGTGGACAAGAAAAGACAAAAAGTTTATCATGATGTTCACATAAAAGAAAAAGATCTACAAGAAGGAGATTTAGTTTTGGCGTACACAGTCAAAGAACATCAGAAAAAGTTTCAGAAAAAAGGACATGGGCCATATATTATACATCATATAAGTAACAGTGGAGCTATCCAATTAGCTAACATAGATGGAGAGATCATGCCAAATTTCATAAGTGGATGTAGAGTTAAAAGATATGATCTCCCATTAACTGCTTCTGAATGGAGAAGATTGCAACAAGCTCAAAACAGGAAAAAAGAAGAAGAAAACATTAGAAAAGAGGCTCAACAGGAAACAAAGGAAAGGATAAGAAAAACCAAAGATCATAGGGAAGTATGTTTGTGTGAAACACCTCTAAGACAAAAAGAACATTTGCCTGTGATAACAATGGATTATCAAAATGAAAAAAATAGATTTTTGATAGATTCAGGTGCACAAGTGAATCTGATTAATTCAGCTTTGTTGAATAAATTCAATTTGAAAAGAACTAGAAGCAGAACTTTATCAAAACTTTGGAGGGACAAATGATTCAAAGCATGTCTTCACTGTCTATTAAAGTTAGGTTCAATAATGAATATATGAAAATAGATTGTGAAGAATGGCCAGATCATTTGATGACTGAAAAATTGATTTTGGGACAACCATGGCTCAAACAAGGTAAAGTAATTTTGGATTTTGAAAAAATGAAGCTTAATTTGACCATAAATGACAAAAGGTTTTTAATATTTTTATTGAGTAATGAAGAACAGGAAATTCATCAAGAGGTTCATGACCCAGACATGGAAGGATTTACTTTTTCAATAGAAGACATACAGACATTACCAATACAAATACTAAATGATCAAGCTTCACTTAATCAAAACCTGCAAAAAATTGAAAGAGCAAAGGAGGATGGACACACAGGAGCAAGGTGGAAACCATGGTATAATCTAAAGCATCAAAGCATTAGAACAACAAGGATATGGGACCAAAGCATACCCAAGGCCTGTTCATCAAAACAAAATCCTAGGACAACATGGATATGGAGGCCAAAATATTCTAAAAAATACTTATCAGAAGAAGATGGATTTCTTCCTGAAACAAGAGCAACTAAGGTTAAATATTATTGGGTAAAGAAATCAGAATTGATTCAATGGAAAAAGACCATCTGTATTTGATCTGGATGTAGATTTTTTTTTTTAAGAATCAGATCAGAATGTTAGACAAAAGAAAATCACAACATATTGAGATTTAGGACAAAATCTTCTACCTTATCCTTTTTCCTAAGAAGAGAATTAGGAGGGGAAGAAAAGAAATAGAAGAAATTATTTTTTAAAAAAAAGAGGAAAAAAAAGAGAAAAGAAATAGAAAAAAACATTATTGAAAAAAAAAGGAAACAAAAAAGAAAAAAAAAACAAAAAATCGAAAAAAAAGAGAGAAAGATTATCTATAATTTTTCCTTTTTTATACAAGCACAAAGCAAGATATAGGTAGAAGGATAGCAGGTTTCTATTTATTATTTTGCATTTTTCATTCTATTTTTTATGATTTTTTATTTTTATTCTTTAATTGTATTTTCATTCTTTTTCTTCTAGACATCTTTTTCCTTAATAAAAGCTGTCAGAAGTGGGGAGTGCACTAGACATCTTGCTACACATGTAATGATCACTTTAATTGAGTTTTTCTAAGGAAGTCAGAATCTAATTAAAAAAATATTTTCATCCTTCTTTCATTTCATCTCAAAATAAAAAGTATTTTTTATTCTCTTGTGACTCATGTGGCAGGAGTTTTTTCTTTTGTTTGATGTTATATTTGCTCCAGAATGGTGAATGCAAAAGAGTTGCCAATTCATGACTTCAAAGCAGAATCAGTCACTTTGTCAAGAGGACATTGGTTCTTGGATAGTGAAGCTGTGGTAGAGAAAGTGGACCTGGAGTCTGATGAGGAGCAAGAGATTCCAGAGGCAGAAAAAGTGGTGAAGGAGCTCAAGGAAACCCTAAGCATAATTGGCCAGCATATATTCACAGTGGGAGTAGGGGGTTACAAATATACAATGCTGTGTCAAGAGTTCTATAGATTTCAAAGAGTAGCAGTCAATCAGAAAAGATGGAAGGCAGTAGGGTTACATAAATTACTGGAAGAACCTATCTTTTTCATAGATTTTGAAAGAGTGGCACAGGTAATGAACAGCCAGTTGGAAGTTGGAAAAGTGCTTATTTCCGGTGTAAAGTCAAGAACAAAGATAATCAGGAAGTGAATATCACTATCAAAGCAGAGCATATCAGAGTAGCTTTACAATTCTACCCAATGGGAACCAAGCTTGACCATAGCTTTGTGAAGAAGAATAAAGAAACCTATACAGGATATTCAAAATTTCCTGATTTCAAGGGAAAGGAGAATGAGGAATATGCCATTAGGATGTTTTTGCAATATTTTTGCTTCCCAAAACTACCAAGGTGTACCATGCCACATAAATCAGTAACACTGATTATGTTTAACAATAAGGACAGAACTAAACCCTTCGGAGTAATGGATGTAACCCCGTACATACATGAACAGCTGAAAGAAGCAGCTAAACACTGGGAGCAGAAAAAATATGTGAACGGAGCTCAGTTTCTAACCAGGATCATATATCATGTATTGGGAATGGAAGATCAATTGAAGCTGGCTCCAGAGGCACAATATTTCAGAAGTCTTATGACAGGAATCAAGAGTCCTCCCAGGAAGATGTCTGTGAGAGAAGCAGAAGGACAAACTAGCATGAGGGGAGCAGGGATGAAAAGAAAGGTAATATATGAGGAAGTGATTCCTGTAAAGAAAAGGAGGTTGGATCCAAGGAAGGATGAATTAGAGCAGGATGAAGCAACCAAAGAGGAACATGAAGCTGCTCAGAAGCAGGTCCAATCTTCTAATGACCCTCATCCACCTCAGACCAGTAAAGAGCAGTTATATACTTATGTGACTCAAAGAAATAACAAAAGAGCAATATATGAGGCACAATATCAAAAGATGCTGGAAGATTATTCTTGCAAATCAACAGATTGGGTTCAAGAGGAAGTAGAGCATTATGAAGAGCTTCATGATCAAATGATGGCAGCCGAGACAGAGGAGGTATTTGTTAAAAAGGAAGTGGAGCTATTAGCATACTTCAAAGAACTACAAGGACCTCCAGAAACAAGAACTACAGTGGTAGCAAAAAGGAAAGTTCAGAAAAAACCTGTGCAGAAGAAGAGGCTGACCAAGAAAAGTAAAGGGAAATTGGTAGTTGAATCTGTAACCATAAAAGAGACAGAGAAAGTGACAGTGGGAGAAAAGCAGAAGCAATCTACTGCTGGAGGAGAGTCAAAAGTGGAAAAATCAGGCATAGCAGGATCCTCACAATTCTCCTCAGACTCTGAAAGTGACATTGAAAATTTCTTGTTAAAAAGTTTGAATTTATTAGTACCTAGTACTCCTAATGTGGTTACACAGGCCACTGAGAAACATAAAACACCTGAAGATTTGAGAGAGAAGCCTCAAGAGAAACAAGTCCAGGAAGAGGCAGTTAAGCAAATCAGTCCTGAAGAGGAAAGAAGGATGATGAAAGGTAAAGCAGTAATGGTAGAAGAGGAGAGTGAAATAAGAAAGGAATTTAGCTGTGGGTTGGTGCATTCAGGATTAAGGTCAATATGGACAAAACCCTCACAACAAACTTATGTTAAATTTGATGAAGGGAAAGTAGAAGCAGAAAAAGGAGTACAGATATGCAGTTCAGCTAATAAATAGGAAGGGGTAGATCAAATTCAGGAAATAGAGGAAATAATGGAAAAGAAGAATGTTCAAGAATTAGAAGAAGGAGTTTCAGAACAGGAGATCAACCAAAGAATAAATGATATACTTTATGATTTGAATAATAATGAGGAGATTACAATCACAAAAGATCAAGGAAAAGAGGAGGAGCTGGATCTGATGGACATAGATGAGCAGGAAGAGAGACAGAAAGAGCAGACAAGGGATGATCAGATAAAATCTATTGAGGAAACTGAATCAACTCTAGTCCAGGAAAAGGAAGTACAAGTAAAGGAAGGACATCTCTTTGAAGAGAAACTACAGGTGATGGAGAACCAGAAGGCAGAAGACACAAAGCTAATTATAGATATCTCAGAACAAGAGAATCAGGATGATCAGAAATTGGAAGATGAGGAAGAGGAAGATGTGGTAGATCAAGATAAATTAGAAACAGATCAAAGCCATGAAGAACAAAAGACTCAGGTTATAGAGTATGAGGAAGAACAAGAAGAGGAAAATGAGTGCCAGGAAAACAAACAGATAGAAGTTAAACAAATGGAAATGGAAGTTGGATTAGAGAGAATACCTAAAAATATAAGATCTGCCTGCCAGATAATTATGAGCAACATAGAGCAGTTCAGACCTTCAAGCAGGAATATGATTATTTCAGGAATGGTAGCAGAGTCTGAGTTTGAAAAAGGCAGTAATATCATTAAGGAGCATAAAAGGGAAAAGGAACAAATGACAGAACAATTGAGGATTGTGCAGGAGAAGAATGAAGAACTAACACATAGAATAATTTCTTTGGAAGAAGTGGAAGTACAGCAACAAAATAAAATTCAATATCTTGAAGAGAAGAGTGCAAAATTGACAGAACAGAGTAGTAAACTGGAAATGGAGTTGAAGAAGATTGAAGGTAGATATAGAACTTTACAAAGTTCATATCAAATCATGGTTAAAGCAAATGAAGAAATTAACAAACTACTAATGGAAGAAGTTTAGTTGAAGGAAGAAACCAAGGCTGCTCAGTTGACACAGGAGGAAAAGGAAGAATTGCACAAGGAGATCAAGAGATTGCAAACAGAGTTGAAGGAAGCCAAGGAGCTGGAGAAACAGGCTAGTGCACATGTTGCTACCTCAATGAGGGGTTATAACAAGTTGCATATGGATATGGAAAAAGAAAGGAGTGATTGGCAGTCAAGAATAGAAAAGGAAAGAAGTGAATGGATAAAAGAAAGAGAGATATGGGCAACTCAAAATAGAAGTTTGATGGTGACAATAGAAGAGTTACAGAAAAAGCTGGAAAAGCCACAAGCTCAGGAAGAAGCAGAGATAGAGACTACATATACAGGAGATTATGAAGAGGGAAATAATGACAGAAATCAACATGGCAGTGAACGAGAAAATAAAAGACCAGAAGAAGAATATTCAGAGGAATTTGTCCAGAAATTGTTGACAAACAGAGAGTCCAAAATGGACTTCATTAGAAAAATGCATGATGAATATGAAGATCAAATTGTCACATTTGCTTTAAATAAAGGGATAAATCCTGATCAACATCATTGGGCTGCAGATGGACTGGGCATACCTTTATGTATGATCATGGAAAGTATCAAAAATTATCAGATGGCAAGGGTTGGATTACCTCCAAATAAATATCTTGAATATGAAGAAGATATCAATGTGACCAAAGAATTATTTGAGAAAGCCAATCCAAAATGGAGGAATAGATGGTTGGATGCAAATAAAGAGTGCAGGAAAATATGGAAGGAAGCACCTATTCAGCTGAAAATTAATCCAGCTTACTGCCCAGTAGCAAGGAGAAGAGAGTGGACAATTTTTTGGAAAAGAAGGAAAGAAGGACAAATCCCACCTAAATGGTTGAATTTCCCAAAGTTAGCAGGACCAAAGGCAGGCACATGGCCTACAAAAAAATATATGGTGGATACAGCTGAATCTGTTATAGCTACATACAAAGATGTGAATGACCCAGCATGCATTTTACTGATCAGAGTAATGAGACTCATTTTGGCATGCATAGAGACATATACAGATACAGATGTCAGAATCTTAAATTACATTGGCTTCAATTCTCCTACTGATGCATTATTGTTTGATCTCAGTGAAACACCTGATAGAATATGTTTGATGGCATATTACAGCAGAATAATATTTTTGGGTAGTCATTATCTACAAATTTTTGAAGATGCATTTGATTATGGATTTTTTGAAAGAGAATCGGAGATATTTGGAAATTTGTCTATAGTCACAAAGTCTCGACTCACTGCATATGAAGCTGCCTACATAGAATACTTGAAAAAGGATGTAATTGATAAGCCAAAAGCTGCAGTACAGTGGAGGAAAGCATTGTTTGAGATGGTGAACAACTTGAATGTTACTGAAAGGAGAAGCCATGACCTACTGTCACAGGTCTATCAAAGAAAGAAGAAGTGAAGAGAGCACTTGGAATATATGAGTAGGAATGTCTTTTGTCAGGAGCCAAAAAGTCTAGGAGGGGAAGAATGTTGGAAGAAGTATTTTTTGGAGTATTTTTTATGAGAAACAATTGTAAAATGTCAAAAATTTGTAAAAATATTTATGTAAGTGATGTAAAAATATTTATGTAACTGATGTAAAAATAAGGAAGAGTCTTCCTTATGTAGAGTAGAACCTTATGTAATTTTTCTAGAATTTTTGGAAACTCCTAGATAGCATATTTTTAGAATAATAGAGGAAAGGACCAAAATTCAAGTGTGGAAAGGAACACTTGAAAATGTATAAAAGAAAATTTCCTCTATTATGAGAAGGTTGGTTATTTGTTTACATGCTATCCAAGTGAAGAGAGAGTTTCCTGCTGAAAATTGTGTTTCTCCCATTTGTGTGGTTTCATTGATTTGTTGAGTCTATTCTTTGTGTATCCATGGAGATTTGTGAGTTTCTATTGTGTATTTCTATTGAATGTGTATGAAGAGAGCTGAATACTGATGTGTTGAGTGAGAATTTGATGAAGAATGGTGCTGGAGATGAAAATCGTCTGTTTTCACAGAATCACGATTGTCTCATCTGGATGGTACAGGTAACTTTTTTGAGTTTTGACTCCATGATTGTATTTTGCTGAGAAAATGACATGTTTTAGACACCAAGATTATTGAAAATGATGGAGTATTGATCAAGATAATCCAAACCCTAGAAATTCCTCTTCATCTTCACTATTCTCAGAAATCCAGCCATTTTCCTCTTATTTCTTGGATTCTATCATCTAGAAGGGGCTGTGGTCTCTTGTATACTTCCAAGATTGACAAATAAAGGTGTTTTGTTAATTCTTTATGCTAAATGATTGGAGAGGACAACTCCAAAGGTCAATAACAAACAGGGAACCAAGCCTTGTACAATACTAATGTGATCCTCTTCTTCTAGAAGATTCATGTGACATCGACTGCCTCTATCACCATGGCAAAAGTTGCAGGTACTAGCTCTCAGGCGGGAATTACTCAACCAATGGTAGATATCAATGTTTTACCTATTTTGGAAGTACCCAAGGAGCAACCAAAGTCTCTAGTGCACTTGCAAATAATGCCTATCCAAGATCCACCAATAGGTAGTATGACGAGAATCAATAATAATTCTCATTGGTTTAATAAGATGGCTGGACCTCTAGGAGATGCGGCTTACCTTTGGGAAGCTAACACGAAGTTCAAAAAATATATGGGGAAAATATCATTTCTTTGCACGAGAATCTGAGTAGTTACAAAATGTAGAGGAACTCCAATATGTATGGTGCAAGGTAGGCCTAGCCGAATACTTCAATGCACAGTTACCCCAACTAGACTTCATGTGCTACTATTATCTTATTAACACACTGCAGCCTAACAAGGATGCTAGGGCATCCATTACTTTCATCATTCCATCCCTACCATGAGGAAACAAATTGAAGAATTTTTGTCTCATTATTAATTTAGTTTGGGAAGCGTTGGATATGCACAGTATGCACATTCTAATAGAAAAAGAGATCTTAGTACCAGATAGCATGAAGAATAGGAATATCACTAAACTTAAAGATACAATAACCATGACCCCTAATATAGAAGTCCATCTTAGAATGTGTATGCAACATTTCACCTTTCCAACGTAGGACACATTCACACAACCCCATAAGAAATTTTGTTTTAGCTTATACTTAGCTGGCACTCAAAATTTGACAATCAATTTCCCACATTGGATCATTGACCAGATTCACACAGCTAACAAGAGATGACCCCGCAAGGCCATCTTGCATGGATGTTGTGCTCTCACATGTATTATGTGTTCCATGATAGGTTCTTGGCTTATGGCATCCCTATTCAATGAGCCTAATCATGGAACATATTCTAGCAGTTCAAAGGAAAAAAGGCCTCTGCACTACCATCCAAAAGAATAAGAGGGTCAATTCCATGTGCCCAACCATGAGAGGCTACATTGACTCCCAATATCTCTCCAGGACCAACATGGATAGTACACCCCTTCACACTCAGATTACTAAGGTGAAGTATTGATGGTCCTCAATTAATATTTCCACATGTACCATCCAATTTAGAATTTTCTTAGGAATTGGTCTAGAAGAATTAGGAAATGTCAACTTTGAACAACTCCTCCAAGACATGGAGGTAGGTTTGCACAAAGAGGAGGCACCAAGCGACCATCAACAACACCAACAAGAAGAGGACTGACATGAGGAGCAACAACAAGAATAGAAACAAGAGGATGAGGAAGATGAAGAAGAGCAAGAAGATGAAGAAACCAAAGGTGCCCCAACCTACACTGTGGAGCTTCAAAGTCTATATAACACAATCTCGAGTGCATAGGAAAGAGTTAGATATTTGTTCCACATGGGCCAATTACTAGCTAATCAAATTTTAGGAGAAAAAGGTGTGGACCCAATTTTCATTGAGACCCTCCAACTCATGTCAAAGACTTTTAGAGTTATGGAAGCCATCCACACCATGATGCAGTGACCATGGCCTCAATATGACCAGCATCATATTGATGCTAGGCCATGACGAAGCAAAAATATATAGATACCTATTTCACAAAGGGAGCAATCACTATTCAAGAAGCGATATCGCTAGCAACGATCAATCTTATTGCAAAAACATTTTTACAGACCTCACTTATCACGCCTCCACACCCCCCATCCCCACCTTGGACCCAAGAAACCAAAACCATAGTCATCGAAACCACTCAAGATGAAGAACCAATTTTTCACACCCCACCTCATACCGAAGTAGTAGTAACTACCACTAAAGCCACAACCTCGACACCTTCCTTCAATTTCCATGCCCCTATCTTTCAAGCAAAACTGTTCTCTTCCATCTTGTACACTACCTCCTCAACCCCACTTGAGCCCGCCCTAGGCCACCCACTCAAGCATCTTTCCATAGGAAACCCACCTCCAACTTAAGGCATTCTAGGCATCCAAACATTCCAACTCATCCATATGCCTTTTACCTTGCCTACCTATTCATCCATGTTTTCATCCTTGAATTGATCCTAAGCACCTACGACTACCTTACCACCATTTTGGGATGCCTTCATTGAAGGGCTTTGGTGTGCAGAACAAGAGGAGGAAGGAGGAGATGGAGGGAGAGAGAAGAGAGGAAAGACGCGCGGATATGCGTGGGAGCCTCGAATCCCACATAATGAACTCTCTTGAGGCAATGCTCTATATATGATGTATATATATGAATATGGGGGTAAGGTCACATGACCCTTACATCCCCAACAATCTCCCACTTAAGGGTCAATGTGACCATAAGTGGTAACACATACAAAGAATGATGTAGGACTATACACTAATGTACAGGAAGAGTCCGGATCTCTACCCATACTAGATCAGCCTACACCAACCACCTCGAACAAGGTGTATCCATGCACCTCAAACTGCTCTAGACTCATATCGACAAGAGTCGAGCTCATATCTGACTGATGCAAGAACTGATGAAGTTCCTGCAAAGCTCCCACTCGCTCTATGCATGTGTCAATCATCGAACGACTGACAACTCCAAGTGCAAATGCTCCAATAGCAACTGCAATGTTTGATCTGGAGAATAACAACTCGTACATCAGACTCCCTAATGCTGACGAAACATGTGCTATCCTGGCTAACCTAAGTATGTCAGCCATGCCTGTATCCAAGGCATCCAAAGCACTATCATCAAGACCAACATGTCCTGACATATCTGTGTCAACATCTAGCATGAGCGAATCCAAGAATGACTGCATAACTGCTGACTCATCAGCATCCAAATCAGCCATGCTCGCAACCAAGGATGTATCTAGCTGTGCATCCTGAGAGCTAGTATGCTCTGGCATACACTGTGTATCATAAGAGCTATCCTGCTCTACCACACCAAGTGTATCATCATGCTCCACATGAGCGAACTGCACAACATCAACACCAAGATCAAACTGATGATCACACTCTAACTGAGTATCATCACAATGCTCTACATGAGCATCCACATCATGCTCTAAAGCATCCAACTGATCATCTGAAGTATGCTCCATATGAGTATCCATATGATCAACCAAACCATGCTCTATATAAGCATCATGAGCATCCAAAACATGCTCTACATGTGCATCCATCTGAGCATCTGAATCATGCCATACATGTGCATCAAGAATGTCCATAGACCTATCTATAGGTAGACAGAATGAGACATGACGAGTCTCACATCGCACATAAGGCTGAACTCCCACTGAGACGAGACTATCTCTCACATGAAGTACCTGCAGTGGATACCTGTGCCTAATCCTAGCACTAGAGCTCAAGTCAAGGAACAAGGTGTCAAAATAGAAACACACACTGGGAACAACCAAAAAAATCTATCTCCAAAAGAAAAGAAAAATAGACAAAAAGGGAGATGGGAGAAAAAGATGAAAGTAGGTAAAACCCTAAATTTAGAGGAGGAAAATGTAAACAACACAAACAATAGTCAACAACAAAATACAAACAAAAAGGGAAATATAAAAAACTCAAAGTGTTTGGACACACTGATAGAAGCCTATAAAGGAAGAATCCAAGATGGACCGAACCCTTCAAATCATCTGCTAGCTTATCCTGTGCCTGAAATTGAGGATGAGAGAATGTAGAAGTGTAAACAAATCATTAGGGAGGCACAAAACCAACTAGAAAAATCAGATAATCTGAGACATATATCTGAGGAGTCAAATCCAGTGAAATTAAAGGAAATGTATCAAGAGAAAGAGCACTCAGAGAAAGAAGGAGAACAAATAACTCTTCAATTTAATTTGGATAAACACTACACAATTTTACGTCAAACTACAATAGAAGAGTTAGTAAAACAAAACCCTCATCTACAACAAAATGAGAAGAATTTTGGGAAAAGCTCACATTACCTTGATTCACAATCATAGGGAATAGAGGAATTGCTGTACGTACCTATTGATAAGATAGGAGGTTACTGTGAGGGAGAAGAAGGGAACTCAACCTTGAAATTACAATTTGGTAACCATCATGCCAAAGCAATACTGGATAGTGGATTTGGAGTGGCAATTATGACCGAAAAAACTTGGGAGAAATGGGGGGGTAATGAGTTGATACCTACCAAAATGAGACTACAACTTGCAGATGGACATATAGAGGCACCTCTAGGAATTCGGGAGAAAGTGATTGTGGAAATATGTGGAATAGAGATAGAGCATAGTTTTGCCATAGTTGAGTTTCCACAATTACCTCTTATGAGATCATCTTAGGCAGACCATTTATGAGACAAATGCAAATTGTGCAAGATTGGGGTAGAGATTGCCTATATCTTCAAAGCCAAGGAAGAATAACTAAAGTAAATTTAAGAAATGGGTAGTATTGTGATATGTCCCCTCAAGAATGGTTCAAAGTTCATCAGAATCAAGAATCAAGTGAAGAATTTGGAAGTGAAGATTAGAATGAAAAGGAATTATCAATTTGGAAGTGTAATGTGATAAGGAACCATGTACATAAAAGAATGTTACTAAGGAAAGAGGATTGTCGAGAAGAAAGGAAATTAGAGGATGAGAATTACATTCCACAGAAGTTTGATGATGATGATTTTGATCCCTATGGTTGGAGTCAGATTTTTTCTACAATGGATGTGCCCAATGATGAATATGTGGGAGTCAAATTTCAAGATGAAGAAGGTTATGGTGTTTTTCATATAGGAGTACAAATGATAAGAGTGTCAAAGTCAGAAGAGAATTTGAGGGAACCTGTGCTCTTAAATACTGACAAAACACAATTCTTAAAAGAAGTGGATGCTCAAGACGCTATAAAGGACAAAATCTCCAGAACTTATAAAAAATGTGTACACAAAGAGATTAATGAAGAGCAAAAACTTGAAAAGAATAAGAAGATGAAGGAAGAGGAGCAACAATTTGATGTACCTTCAAACTTCAAGACTTATGAAGTGGAAGACATATTACTTTTAAAAATGAAACTAAAAAGGGGGAATCATATGACAATGAGGAACAAACTAAGAAGGTAGTAATTACTCAAGAGGATGGGGAAGATAGTCATATTGTCATAGCTGATGATATGACAAATTAGGAGGAGGAAACATTGATAAAATTAGCTAAAGTTTATAGGGATGTGTTTGCATACAGTTACAAAGACTTGAAAGGAATTGATCCTAAAATCTGTGAACATAAAATCCCTATTACTCTTGATGCAAAACCTAGCAAACAAAGACACTATACATTTAATGAACAATACTCTACTAAAATTAAGGAGGAGATTGATAAATTGATGGCTCCCAATTTCATTTATGAAATTGAGTACATTGAGTGGATATCTCCTACAGTTGTGGCACCTAAGAAAAATGGGAAACTTAGGGTGTGTATTAATTTGAAAAAACTTAATGCAGCAACTATAGGGGATAGCTATCCTTTACCAATAACTCATGATCTCCTAGAAAGAGTTGCAGGAAAGGAGGTCTATAGTTTTTGGGATGGTTTTTCAGTAGAACCGCATGTTCTCCAGACAGGCCTTGAAGCAAAAAATTTTACGTACCTTTAAGATAGCTTGTGCTATGTATATTCAGGGCGTCGTCAATGACTCTTAGTTATTTTTTTGTAATTAACCAATTCTGGGTTTGATTCCACCATGCGTGCCAATGTTAGGCCGTCGAAATGTAATTATAATTATTGGAAAATGTAATTAGAAAGGATGCACATCAAAAGGATGTCACGTAACATTTGTAAATCTTTGATAATGAAAAGGTGTGCGGAAGTAGATGCGCAGGAGAAGTACGATGCCAAATTGTGGGTCTGGGCAGTGCACCTATGGATTGTTTTTATGCAAGTTTACTTATCCTGGTGTATTGATCATTTACTATTTTGAGTATTAAGTTATTCCGGTGCTCTTGTCTGTGTAATATGTTAATTGTGGTTGTGTTTCGATCGTCAGTGAAGAAGTATGCTTAGTTGAATAATATACTGTGTTGCGGTGAAGTATTTTGCTTAAGTGAGTATGCATCTGGGAAAATAAATATAGGGCCTTTGTAATACAGACCCCTGACCATCCCAAGCACCCAGAAGTGGATTTATTTCAATAACTAGTTAACAACCTCTAAATTCTTTCACAAGAATTCCTTAATCACTTGACACATCAGCCTTTGAAATGTAGTAGGAGCCTTGGTGAGCCCGAATGGCATCATATGGAATGCAAAGATTCCCCACTCTATGGCAAAAGCCATTTTGTGTTGGTCTTTAGGGACAATGGCTACTTAGTTGTAACCTGAGAATGTGTCAAGGAAACTGTATACTTTCCCTGCTACATGCTCTAAAAGATGTTCGATGATAGGAAGAGGATAACTATCCCTTATAGTGGTTGCATTAACCTTTTTCAAGTTAATATACACACGTAACTTCCCATTCTTTTTTGGCATAACCACAATGGGGGATACCCATTCGGTGTGCTCAATCTCATAGATGAATCTTGCTCCTACTAAGCGATCGATTTCTTCTTTGATTTTGGCAATGTAATTATCATTGTACATGTAAGGTTTCTTCTTGGTAGGCTTGGCTTCCAAAGACATGTGAATTTGGTGAGAACAGATGTTGGGGTCAACTCCCTTTAGGTCCTTATAACTCTAATCAACCACATCTCTATATTCTCTCAGGTAGATTTATCAACTCACATTCTTCTTGTTTACTTAAATCATGCCCTATATATGTACATCTTTCTTTGCCATCTTCTATAGTTACTATAATTTTCTTGGTTTTCTCTTGATCTCCATAGGCTTCTCCTACTAGTGTGTCTCTTTTAGGCATTCTTATCATAACTTTCTTGTCGTCTATTTCATATTTCTTGAAATTTTCAGGCACTTTCAATAAAGATTCTTCCTCTTCTTGTGTGGATGAATTTTTCTTTCTCTTCTTCTCACTTGTAGCATCTTTTGTTGTAGTCAATTTCTTTACGCTCTTGTATCTTTCAAGTTCTTGAGTCCTAGCCTCTACCATATAAAGGTACTCTTCCTCGTAATAATAAAAGGGCTCCATGATGATGGATTCATCATCCTCATCGCTCGCTTCATTTATTACTATTGTACTAAGCTCACATTCATCTAAAAAAGAATCAGATACTAGAGGTTCTATGGTGAAAAACAAAATGTCATAGCCATCTTCATCACAATGGGGGTCCACTGCTCCTCATTGACAATTCTGTCCATTGTGGCTGAAATTTCTGCCCAACTGTGGGGCTCAAATTCTTCATCTAGAAACACCACACATGAGATCTAAGTGGAGGGAATATCAATTCTCCTTTCTAAGTGTAGGCATGTCTTCCATGCTCCATTACCATAAGCACCCTTTCATAGGAGTTATCAAAATTGACGGTGCATCTTCTTTCCACTTTTCCCAAAGAGCTTCACCTCTAACGTCATTTCACAGTGTAGAGGAGAAATTCATTGTTTCCCTGAGTAAAGCTTATTTCTAGTTGATTTGACACAACATACCAATGGCACATCTTAGAGTCTGCCACATTGAAAAGCTCCTTGGGCACAAAAAGAAGATGTGACCAAGGTCTTCCCTATCACAGAGGCAATGCTTGCACCAAGGGGGTGCTCCACAAATTCTATGAGCTTGGAGATATAGTCTGAATTCCTCAATGGAGAATTTTTTGCATAAGCACCATTTTATTATTTTCTATGAGAGAATGCCACAAATTCATAAACTTAAACTCACATCTTATCCACAAACATTTTTGATGCCACCTCTTGTTTAGGGAGACATGAATTTCCAATTTGTTCTTGATATTGGGTGTGTTTTCCAAATTGTTGCCACTGTGCCATACCAATTCTTCTAACCTTGGGGGATCCTGGTTGAGAAGGAGGCGAGTCTTTCCCAAGTGTTGATTCTTTGTCTTAAAATGCATTAGTCTTTGAAGTCAACTTGCCTAGTGGGTCGCGGGTTAATGTCCTTGAATTTGATCCACTGTCTTATGTCTTGGTTTCAAAGGTGCTTCCACATGTGAACCACTTTGTTCCATAATTTCTTCACTCTTTGGTGGTTCTCAAAGTCAACAAATTTGATTCTCTTGATTGGGAACCAAATAGAATCATTTTATCTAATACTAGCCACCCATTTCTATTCTTCATTTATCTTATAGTAGGGTTCCAACTTGCTCCAACTCTTCCACAAGGAGCACATCAAATCTAAGTCTTTTGGATTCTTCAAAAAAGGAGAGAAGAAAAGGGTGAGAAGATCAAGACCCTTCCATCTAGGATGGCTAGAGAACAAAAGATAATTGGTTAAAATCATATTGGCCCAATAAGCTTTGACATTGCCCCAAGATTTGATCATCCATTTGGCTGCCAATTTATTGTCCATACCTTCAATACTAGGATTCTCAACAGATGGAATATTTGTCCATTAGAGAGCTCTTGAGAACCTTGATTAATGAAAAATTATGGCAGCTATCCCATAATCAACTTGGAAGCACTTTTTTGTAGTTTATTTTAGAGCTTGAGGCTTCACAAAAGGTGTCAAGATAGTTCCAAAAGGAAATGATGCTTGTAGAATTGTCATGTAAGAAAACATTGGTGTCATTGACAAAGAGTCTCATGGTCAATGGAACATAGTTTTGATGTAGTTAGAGCCCAAATATATTTCCACGCAGAACATGATGGTTCACCAAGAAACTAAAGGCCATTGGTAGAGATAGCAAAGAGTAACAAAGCCAATAGGCAGCCTTTTTCGATATATCATTTTAATATGATAGTTGAGAGTGTTGGCTGCTTACGTTAATATGCACTGTGGTGTTTTCGAGAAGCGTAAAGATAATCTTGATGAACTTCAAGCCACATCCAAGATCTTTAAGACATTTAATAATAAAGTCCCATTCAAGTTTTTCATAAGCTTTGTCAACGTCGATATTTTGAAAAGGTTCCTTGGCATAGTCGATCCCTTCCTACACATCAATAACCTCGAGGATTGAATTTCCCTTTATAAAACCTTTCTAATCCTCATTATACCAAGCATTCGTGTGGCCAACAATGTGATTAGTGAGAATCTTAGCAAGAATCTTACATCCAATTTGCAGCATTGGTCACTTGTTTTTTTATCATGTTTTTACTATCTTTTTTTGTGTATAAGATTTATTACTCCTTCATTTAGGCATTTGAGTAGTGCACCAAAGCTTAGGACCTCCTTCCAAACTAAGAAAAGGGGGAGCACTAACTCATGCTTGAATGTCTTGAAGAATTCATTAGTATACCTTTGGGTACAAAGTCAATACTTCTAAAATTTCTGTGTTTGAGATGGTTCTATCCCTAGAGATGGCTACCAAAAAATCTTGATGATGGGAAGAAAGCGAAGAAGAAACCTCTAGAAGATGAGTGAAGTGATGAACAGTGAACACACAATTTTCTTCATCCATAGTGCATTCCTCATCGTTGATGTCAGTGATGTTAGGAATCACTTCTTTCTCTTGTTTCCTCTTTAGGAGCATGCTCATTTTGCTAAAGCTATTTTATTTTCTTTCCCAACCTCTCAATCTTTAAAATAAATCTACAGATTCTTCCTCTATATTTCTTCTTCATATCTAGGCATGCTTCTGATGTCTCATAGACCAATATGGTGGGAGTGGCCTTTGTTGACTTTAGTTTCTAGATGCAAGAGTCTTTGGTAAGGATTCTCTTCTAACATGACAATACTTTGGATCTCCTTCTTAGTACTTAGCAAAATGAACTATATTTTCTTTACAACCAACATTTAGCACTTGCTCAAAGATGAGCGGATGCTGAAAGCTTGGTTTCAGGTAGAGATGATATCATCTTGAATTGAGGAAAGGGAGAAAGTTGCAAGATTAACATAGAATTAGGGAGATTTTCTATGTTCAATCTAGGTCTCAAAGGTGAGAATGACAAGGTAGTGATTGAACGATACTAAGTTCATGTGCTTGGTAAGGAAGGGGGGACCAAGCCTTCTGATGATATTCTATGTTATATAGCTTCTATCAAGCTTAGCTTTACAAAAATTCCCACTTGACAACAGATTCAACTAGGGGAAGCCACACACGTTGTTCACCTCCACCAGATAGATCATGGTGGAGATTTAACTAGTCCCAAAAGTCTTTCTCAATCCCATCAATACTCCCTTTTTGCTCCCATTTGTCAAGAAAAGTTTCCATCATGTTAAAGTCCCCACTGTTGGGTGTGTGAGTGATTGAGGAAGCACAAATAGAAGTACACACTAGAGCAAAGAAGGAGATCCAAGCACATAGACACACAATTAATGGAATATCTCTCTATTGATAGATGATCAATAATATTAGAATGAGTGAAATGAGAGTAATAAGTGAATCCCTAAGTCCAAAGTACCACCATATATGACTATATCATGTATATGAGGTTACATGGGGAAAAAACTTCTAGTGAACACTAGAGTAAAAAGTGCTCATGTATAAGAAAATGGTTCACATCAAATCTACTCAAGGGACACATAAGTGTAACAACCCCCTAGAGCGAATGATGTGAACACATATAGGGAGTGACAGATCAACCCCCACATGGTAATAAGCCTAAAGCTTTGCAAAAGGCTTCAAACTTTTTCCATGGTAGTGTTGTGGTGAATGTGTCTGTCGGCCACATTATCTTGTGCAGCCCCATGTACCAAATCAATATCTCTTGTGTGAAGGTACTCTTTGAAATAATGATAATGAACCTCAATGTGCTTCGTGAATGCATGAGACATCAAATCCATCAATAGGCATCTCAACCATATACACTCCATTATAGATATAAATACTACCCTATATTTAGCTTCACAACTTGATGTGACCACAATAGGTTGCTTCTTACTCAGCCAAGATATGCATGATCCTCCAAGGAACAAGAAATTGCCACTAATGGGCACCCTTATATCATAACAACATTTCCAATCACTATTTGTAAAAGCATGCAAGCATGGTTGAGCATCTCTTCCATAAAAGAGACCAAAACTCAAAGTGCCTTTGAGATTTTACTGCATACCAATGCTTAGTTCTAGGGCTATGCATAAGTTAACTCAACTGGGAAATTGCATACTCTATGTTCGACCTTGTGTTACATGCATGTATCAAACATCTCACGATTCATTGATAAAAAGAAGTATCAAATGCATCACCTGGATCCTCAATTGATAACCTTAATCCTATTTCCATTGGTATTTAGATAGGCTTACAATAATCGTAACCAAAATGCTGAAGTAGTTCTCAATATACTTTGCTTGATATACAATAATTCCCCCCTCAAAGAAGACAAATGGGATGCCAATATAATACTCCAAAAGGCTAAGATATGTGACATAAAAACTATGCTACAAATCAGCCATAAGCATGCCAATTTTCTCATCGCATGACCCAATTTCAATATAATGTCATCAACGTAAAGAACAATCACATTAAGATCGGTCCAATTTTTGTGTACATAAAGTGTGCTTTCAATTGGAATACATGTAAATGATATTTCTATCTTTACGAAGAAAGAGTTTCATTATGGATTGAAACCAATAACCATTCCACTGCTCCACCTAGGTCAAGAGGTGGTGGCCAAATATGAGAAGAAAAAAAATCCTTGAATCCTTCTTTGTAGGTCTTCATTGGCAATTTTGATCTCTTGAAGACATGAGATGTGGGTTGACATTTTTAACTCAAATCCATTGACCAAAAGAAGTCGCTCTTGAGGAGTTTGACAACCTCTAAATTTTGTGCAAAATAACACCTGTGATTTGTTGGAGTTTGAGGTCCCTCGAAGCACATGAACAACAAAAGAAGGAGGAGAAGCTTAGAGAATGTATTATTGAATGTATTACCGACTGGATGTAGAAAGATAAGTGACTATTAAGGTTATAGGTATATATACAAGCCAATGGAAAAAACCTCCTAAAGAGGGAAAAAAGTGCCTCGATAGTTGTACGTGTGTTCATACACATCACTACCAAAATATATCAACAAATCCCCCTTGGGAGTTATGAGATGAACAAGGAGCTTGCACTCATGTATAAGAAAATACCAAGCTATGTGGAAAAAGATCAATCCACAAAAGGAAGTAAGCCCAAAGCTTGATGAAAAGCTTCAAACGTCTCCCTAGATAGAGCTATTGTGAAAAGATATGCAACATTATCTTGTGTGGGCACATAAGCCAAATTTATCTCTCTAGCAGAGAACCTCTCTCTAACATAATGATAGTGCACCTCAATGTGCTTTGTGCGAGCATGGAACACAGGTTTTCTTGCAACTATCAATACACTCTCACTATCAGTGAAGATGATGGTGGCAGAAGACTGACCAATGCCCATATCAACTAAAAGATCTCTGAGCCACACACACTAAATAGCCATTGTGAAAGTTCTCCTAAACTCAACCTCACAACTAGAAGTGGCCACAACAAGTTGCTTCTTGCTTAACCCAGGTATTCATGAGCTACTAAAGCAAAAACCGTGATGGACATTTGTACTTGGAAAAGGATCAATGGATTTTTATTCTGAAGGAACTAAGATGTGCCGGAAATGATTATGCCACAAGATTTGAGAATAAGATTAGAAACTACCAAACTAAATCACATTGCAGCCATGTTGCCCGATAGATACACTTTTGGTTGCGGCCTTCAAAACAAGAGAAGAACCACTTGAATGATATATAGAAAAGTAAATGAGAGATAAAAGAAGTGAATATATTATGGTTCAAACTTGGAATACAGGAACATAGTGTGGAGTGTAGTGGATTGCACTCAAGCTGGCTTGTCTTCCACGTCTTCACAAATCCCTTTTACACAAAGAGTTGTAGAGGAGAGACATAAAATGAAATCGGAATTAAATGTAAATACACTTTCGTGCCATTGACTTTAGAGGCACGTCAATCACTAGAACATGTTAACTTCTTGATTTTACCAAGAACTCGAATATATAGGGGAAAAATGGGTAGGACCAATGTTATCAGCTACACACACTTGGTCAACTCAGCGATCACCGCTAATGCGGATCCTTCGCACCATCTCCCACCTTGTTGGTTCTCGACACCACATGGTTTCCCAATGACACACTAGGTTATTTCATGAGTTTAGGATGACTATACTAAGAATAATATGCATAAGAATTCAAGGGGGTGATTTTGACTTTTTAGGAAGATAAAGATGCACATACATAGTCACCTTGATTTGTTCACATAGAATAGTGACTCAAACAAGGTGATAGACTTCACTCAATGTACTGAAATAGTAGATAAAGACTGATGTAGCTATGAAAATGTGTTGTAAATGTATTGCTAGCTGAAATATGAGACAATGAGAGAGTAGAAGACTCTACAAGCTTCAGGGAAAGTGCATGAACCACTTAAATAAGTGTGATAATAAGCTCTATCTTTTGTGACTAAAAGATTAAAGTATAAATACAATTTTTACTCATGAATGTTGATTGGATCTACCTAAAAAGTGATCCATACTTTTACGAGTTTATTTTGAATTTGAATTCAAACATGGTCATGGAATTTGGCCTCCAATATGTTCACAAGATCCTCTCCAAATTACTTAGTTCATTTTATAAAAAATAATCCCAAAAATTAACCTTAAAACTAAATCTTTTCATACAAACATATGTGTGATTGCACTAATCTTAACACTGATTGGTGGTACCCTTGATTTTTTAGGGTTATGTACAGATAGATCCTAAGACCTTAAAATAAAGATTTCTCAACAATTATTGAACCAAATGCTCTTAACATTTATACACCAATTATACAATACTAGAATTTTAATGAACGCTCATTTATTCAATTTGAAGCTCTTTAGAGAGAACCAACTCTTATAAGATAACTGTGGTTGAAGATGATGGTGTAGAAAAATGAAGGAGCAACACAATGATGACCAAAAGTGTATGAATATAGCTTCAATGTAATGTAAAAGTATTTGAGAGTCTTTATATGGAATCTTGAAGTGTTCCACGACTTCTTTCGATTTGAATTTAAATTCAAGTGGGCTAGAGTTTTTTTATGAGCAAACTACTTTCTTACAATCTAGGAAAAGTAAAGTCAAATCTAACCACTTGACTTTAGGTGATTTGATTGATTGATTGATTGGAAACCTCATCAATCTCAAATTCTTCAATATTGGGTCTTCTCTAGGCTTTTGCATAAGTAAGAGATCCATAAAAGATTATTATGAAATACCAAAAAATGAACATAAATGAAGACTTCTTGAATGGATATTTTTGACACCTTCCAAATGATGGTTTTGATGTAGAGATAATCCTCCTCAAGCATAATGTAAGCTTGAAGATCCAAAAATGATTCCAAAAAATTGCATCCATACCAAGTTAAAACATTTCTTGAATTAAGGACTTTGAAGACTCCAAGATCAATCGTGGATTTTGGAAGTCATATAGGGTCATCTTGTGAAGGCTATATCTTGAGTTCTAGAGATCCGTTTCTTGAAAATTGCTTTTTGGAAAGCTCTTCTCTTCTACTTCCATCCTCCAAAACATCTTGGAGAAATAGTATTTGTGCTAAGAGAAATTAGCAAAATACTGAAGGTATGTCATTTCAGTGACTGGAAAGTTCTAAAGAAGTAAAGTTCTTGGTTTTGGCTATCATTTCTCAAAGTTTGGAGTGGCAATGAGTTAATGGTGACCATAGAGGTTGTCTAGTGTCACATTAATTCATTTCTTGTGATGTTTCATACATCAACAAGTGGTATTAGAGCAAAAAGGTCCTAAAGAGCAGAAGGCGGCAAAGGTACGAGAAGTTTTGAAAAGGTTTTCATTAAAGGTTGAAAGGTGAAGCATTTGAAGACACAAGGCATCAAAAGGTTACTTCAAACGTATCCTCATACACAAAGAACTCCAAAAGGTATTATCCTTTATCCTTTAAGCTCATAGGTTGCACCAAAAGGAAAGCAGTATGGCAGATCATATCTCCATCAACAAACTGGACAAAGATAATTACCCCGCATGGGTAATGAGAATGGAAGCCTTACTTATGAGTAAGGATCTCATGGTATATGTAACATGTGAAGAAGAGAAGCCAGTATTTGAAGATGAAAGCCGACCAAAGAAAGAAGAACTTGATGCTTTAAAGCATTGGCAGAAGAAGGATGCAAGTGCAAAAGCTTACATCTACAATACAATCTCAGATCATTTGCTACCACACATCAGAGGATTGGAATCATCTGAAGATATATGGAATGCATTGGAGTATCATTTCCAAAGCACTACTAAAGCACAGAAAGCAAGTCTATGGTTAGAGTTTACAACATTCAAGAAGAAGCCAAGTCAAAGTATTAGTGATTATGTCACCAAGATGAAGGATCTTGCAGATAGTCTTGGATCCATAGATGAAGATATTGAGGATCATAGGTTGATTGCTCAATTACTGTTGGGGGATTCTTGGACAAGAAGGGATTTGAGTGTTTGTAGGAGAAACAGGAAAGACAAGAAGAAAGATAAACACTGGAAGCCTCTGTCGATTGATTATAATAAGACAAATACAATGTTGAAGCACAATACAATCCAATGCTTCTGTGCAAAATCCCACAGAGTGCTCAATTACAAAATACCAAATACCCAAGGGACTTGTTGCTGCCGGCCTCCTCTGCACCAAACCTCCACCTTCTCCAAGCCTGCACTTGTGCACACCTTGCACCAAGCTTCCACTAAGGGGGAGGGATGGGTACCTTCTGTCGGCACGCGCACACTTCAATAAGACCTTGGGATCCTTGGGGGACTAGCTTAGCACTTCTCTGCACACTTCCTTGGTCACTCTTCATGCACACCTTGCACTTCACTTCTCTGCGTCGCACACTGTGTGTCTCTTGCACTTCTCTCTCTTGCCTTGTTTAGACTATGCTCTCCTTGCTTAGTCTTAGGATAGTCCAAGAATAGTCCTTGCCTTGATTTGAGTGTCGATTCACCTACGCTCCTAACTGCAAGAGTATCTTGGTGCTCACTTTGATGTCCCAAGATTGTCTTCACAAGTGGCAGCCAATGAATCCCTGTTTTGTCATGTAGTGACTTTAGGCTAAAACAAAAATTTTAATTGGGGGGCCATACTTTCACTTCTGCGTATGCTGCCGCTTCACATACCTTCACATTTTCCTTTTAACTCTTCAAATGTGCACATAAGGGACGGTTCACCTGAACCTTCCAAAACACTTTAAAAACACTTTGAACCTTAGGGAAATTAGAGAAATACCTCTGCAACCTGCAACCCACTTTCTCCAATTTACCCTTTGTGGACAATTAATTGTGCACTACCTGTGCACTTTGACACCTGCACTTTAGCACTTTGACTTTGCACCTATTGACTTTGACCTTTACTTTGTTGACTTTGATCAATTTGACTTTGACTATAGTTGACTTTGACCAATATGACTTTTATGGGCTCAATAGTTGCCCACCACCTAATGGCTCTCCGTCCCGGAGAGCTACAGACAAAACTCTGAGCATAGAGTACACCATAATTCTTGATCTGCAAAATCTTGAAAAGGACACCTGAGCAGCTACGAAGTCCACCAGAAGTAGGAGAGAACAAGCACCACAGAAGAACCCAAAATTGGAATTTTTGCATGTAAAAGCAAAGGAGGGCAATGGGAGGGTAGAAAAGAGGGGGAATGGAGGGTTGAGGGGCTGAGATGGATAGGACAGGGAGGGGTAAGGATGCCGCTAGGCAGAAGGGTAAAGGAGGGCTGAGGTAGTAGGATTATGGTGTCAAGAGAGTTGCAAAATGATCAAACAATAGAGCTACAGAGTGTGCATATGGGAAAATGTGCAACATATGGTGAAATGAGGTGAGAATAGACAGTGTGGACCATGTGTGTGAAGAAAAACATGTGATAAATGTGCTTAAAACATGTGGGTTTTTGACCAAAAGTTAGAGAAAAGTTTGAAATTTGGAAAACTAAATGCAAAAAATGAATCCAGAGGGGCCAAAATACATGAAAATGACCCAAGATTTGAAAAAAATGGCCCCGAGGCGCGATCGAGAGCCAAAATAGTTGTGCGATGAATGTTAAAAAAATATATATTTAAAAAAAATAAAAAGACAAGTTTTTTTTTCTTTTTTTTTTTGCTGTTGTGGAAACACCCACGGTTGTCAACTGGAAATAATAATAAAAAAATTAAAAAATAAAATTAAAAATTAAGAAAATAAGTAAAAAATTAAATAAATTAATAATAAAATAAAAGAAATAAAAGAAAAAATAAAAATAATAAAAAAATAAAAGGGTGGGGGGGAGCAGGGGAGAGAGAGAGAGAGAGAGAGAGAGAGAGAGAGAGAGAGAGAGAGAGAGAGAGAGAGGGGGGGGGATTATTTTTTTTGGAAAAACTAAAACGCCCCTGGGGGGCCTTTTTTTTGAAATTATCCTAAAATTGAAGAAAAATACATAAAAAACCCAAAAAAATGCAAAAAAATCCCAAAAAAAAATCTAAAAAAAAATCTCAAAAAATTTCCTACAGGTTTAGGCCAATTTCCTCACTCAAAACCACAGAGAGCTTCCTTTATTCCTCCAATTTGGCAAGAAAATGACACTTGAAAAGGGTGAAAATACCAAAAAAATTCAAAAAATGCTTGAAAAAATCCCAGAAAAATTCCAAAAAATTGTACTTATGCCAAGGCCTAAGAAAGAGTTGTTAAATTTTCTAAAAACGCAAAGAACAAGCATGAAAATTGATAAAATGAGGAGGAGAATGTTGTTACTCAATTGAGGAGGTAGATTGAGGCATTAAATCTCCAAAAGGAGGAGGAGGCCCAAGCAGAGGAATTGGCTCAGCTGCGACAAAAGTTGCAGGAACTCAAAGGGGGTGGCATCAAGAGTGGACTTTGGTATACCATGTGTAGCAAGAAAGGTCATATAGTAAGTGAATGTCCTCTGTTAAGTGTGACTTGCCAACTATGCAGGAAAGCTGGTCATGAGGCCTAGGAATGCCAATCAAGAGGAATGGCTGCAACAACATATTGGACCTAAGGAGGACCCCTACCACCAACAAATGTGATGGCGGCTGCACCCAACCAAGGTAACAATTATAACCCTAGACAGAAGGATAAATTTGGAAATGGGCCAAGGAGGCCAATCATTTGTTTCAGATGTGGAGAATGTGGGCATTATCAAAGTAGGTGCATTCTACCAAAAAATGCCCCCCCTTGCAGGAACTGCCCAGAGGCTAGAGACCACTATACTAATTGTTTTCCTAAGAATCAAGCATCTTCATCTGGGCCCCACATTCAAATGAAGAAATGGTAGATCAAGCCAGGGTGCAAAGAAGAAATGGTAGATCAAGCCAGGGTGCCATCACCATCTACCAGGATGGTGCAGTTAGAAGAAATTGAATCTTTTACAGTGCAGATAAGAAGCAAAGGGAAGGCTCAAGTGGAAATAGGTCAAGAATCAATGATTAATGGATTGAACAAAGACAAAGGTGCATCTGAGAACAAAGCCACCACATGTACAGACACAAGGCAAAAAGAAAATTTCATAGGTATCAGTGATGCCATTGGACATGCATTCAACAGGGCTCATGAGGAGTTTGATAAGTCAAATGGAGCCCAGGCTCTTAAGGAATCAGAAGCAAGTCCATGAAAAAGGAGGTTAGTATTTTTTATTTAATAAAGATGGATGGGAAGTTCAGGTCAGAACTCTTGCAGAAAATTGATGAAATGTCCACAACAAGTTTAGTGGCAAATGCTTCTATTATGCATAAAGATAAAAGTTAACTTGATGCCTTAATATACCATGAAAAAGATTGGACTATACCCTTCAAGACCTGCCAACTTCACTGTAACAATGGCAGACCAAAGCATAGTAAGGCCTATGGGAGTGGTCCTTGGAGTCCCAGTCAAGATACAAGGTACCATCTTTAACTTGGACTTTGTTTTTTTAAGGCTGCCACAGGTAGAAGGAAGTTTCCCCCTGTTAATTGGGAGACCTTGGTTAAGGCATGCCAATGTGCTGCATGACTGAGGCAAGGACACAATGTCGGTAAAGCAAGAGGGAAAAGAGTTGCATTATATAATTTTAGAAGAAGGTCCAGACAATCAAAGACATACCAGCATGATGCAGACAATTGGTATTTGTATGGAAGAAGAATTGGTGGACAACCCAGAAGCAGATCTATTTGAAGGAGCAGATTTATATGAAGATGAAAACATGTTGGCATGGCTCCATTAAGAAGACCTATCTTCCTACTATGGAATTTTTCCAAACTCAAGTAGAGAAGAAGCATATGAAGAAAAAGAGGAAATCACTCAGGTTACTGATTCAAGTGAAAGAGTCTCAGTCAAAGGCAATAGCAAAAAGAAGAAAAGCAAAGCCCTTAAGTGCAGCAGTGATGAAGCTACTCCAATTCATGTCAATGACCACTTTTTTATGGATACTGGTATGGTTGTTATGTCAATTTTTATGATAGTAAGTGCAGGGCTTTACAAGGATGTGGAAGGAGTACCTGCAAGTCTTTGGAAACAGAAGATGCAGTATGGAGGAGATAATATTTTACTGAAGGATTTAAGGTGGCCTTATCAAATTGTCAGCATGCCCAAAATAAAGACAAAATAAATGAAGTGCAGTAAAAGTGGAGATTATGGAGGAGCTTCTCTGGGTCAACATATCAAGGCTCAAGACCTATCATCAACAAAAGTGAAGATTTATGGATCACCTGGAACCTGCAAAATTTGTCCCGGTTGTACATAGTCTTTTCCCGTCATTTTTGCTTAAGTTTTAGTAGCTTATTCCTTTTTAAGCCCTCCAGCTCCTTCCTTAGCTGGATTACTAGATCCTCCATTTCTGTGGAATAGTGTGGTTGAGAAGAAATGGCTCCATACTGTTGCCTTATCTGCTCCAGCCGTGTAGCTGTGTTGATGAATTCCTCTATGGAGGCTGTAGGCAACACTAATTCCTTGATTTTACATTGGGTGGCCATTGGAAGTGGCTTAGCTAACCATTTCTTAACAGAAAAATCATGTGGTGGGTCTGGTAATTTAGCCATTAGTGCCTTGGCCCTAGTCACAAACTCTGGGAACTTTTCACCTAGACCCAATCTCAAATTCTCTAATTCCTCTATGATGATCTCTGTAGTATTTCCATGCTGAAATTGATTTTTGAATGCATCTTTCATAGAGTCCCTAGTTGTAAAATGGTTCTCAGCAAACTCGCTGAACCATTTATCTGCTAATCCTTCTAATGTAGCAGGGAAGAGTATCAAAAAGGCATCCTCTCTTCCCATTAAGCCTCTAGTTTTGCATAGTGCTAAAAACCTTCTAATATGCTCGTCCAGATCTTCCTGAGCTAGGCCTTTAAAAGAAGGAAAATTTATATTTAATCTTGATAGTAGGGTTTCCAAGTCTACCTGACCCGCCATGCTCCTTACTAATGAAGTTGATGAAAGTGGACTAGATGATCTTCTAACAACCTTCCTTCTTGTTTGCTTGCAGGTGAACCTCAATGTTTGGGACCGAGTTGCGGTCATGAGCTGTTCATAGTCCTCTTAGTATGAGACAATTGATAAGAATATGTACCTTTTAGCCCAATGAAGTAGTATTGTTGCCACTTGAATAGTGCTTCTCTACACTGCAAGATGTCTTCTCCTATGCTCAAATCTCCTTGGAGTCCCATCGTGCGTGCCAAATTTTGTTGGGGGTTTCTTGGACAAGAAGAGATTTGAGTGTTTGTAGGAGAAAAGGGAAAGACAAGAAGAAAGATATACACTGGAAGCCTCTTTCGATTGATTATAATAAGACAAATACAATGTTGAAGCACAATACAATCCAATGCTTCTATGCAAAATCCCACAGAGTGCTCAATTACAAAATACCAAATGCCCAAGGGACTTGTTGCTGCCGGCCTCCTCTACACCAAACCTCCACCTTCTCCAAGCCTACACTTGTGCACACCTTGCACCAAGCTTCCACTAAAGGGGAGGGATGGGTACCTTCTGGTGGCACGCGCACACTTCAATAAGACCTTGGGATCCTTGGGGGACTAGCTTAGCACTTCTCTGCACACTTCCTTGGTCACACTTCATGCACACCTTGCACTTCACTTCTCTGCGTTGCACACTGTGTGTCTCTTGCACTTCTCTCTCCTCCCTTGCTTAGACTATGCTCTCCTTGCTTAGTCTTAGGATAGTCCAAGAATAGCCCTTGCCTTGATTTGAGTGTCGATTCACGTACGCTCCTAACTGCAAGAGTATCTTGGTTCTCACTTTGATGTCCCAAGATTGTCTTCACAAGTGGCAGCCAACGAATCCCTGTTTTGTCATGTAGTGACTTTAGGCTAAAACAAAAATTTTAATTGGGGGGTGTAGCTCAATGATGAGTAGCACCTCCTTTAATGTCAATCCGGGAAGACGTGAGGATGGTATGAAGACCTCGAGCAAGTGGCGGCACAAGTGCGTGAGTGAGAAGCACACAAACATGCACACACATACACACACACGCGCACACACGGCAAGACAAAGAGAGAGAATCAATGGAGTTCTTTAGATTACTTTCGAAAGCTCTTACAAGTTCGTTTCAATTACAATCTAACCTCAAAAATGAGCTCTCTAGCTCCTTTTATAGTTTTTGACTAGCTTTGGCCCTGTTCAGACCTAGTGTCCGACCTAGTTAAAAATTAGGTTCCAGGGCTTATTTGAGGGCTCAAACGAGATCTAAAAAATATGAAAATTGGCAGGTAGATACTTCTAAAGCTCCTCAAGCTCAAGGACTCCTTGGCTTGCACAAAATGGAGCTACAAAAAGATGAATTGGTATTTACAATGGTTTTTAGTGATGAAAATCACTTTAAATGGGTGTAAAGGATTTGAAAATTAAAAGGTTGCCTTAGTGCTAGATCTGCGTTGAGTGCTCGTACTTGCTTCTTCATGAGGAAAATTACTGGCCTATTTGCCAGATCTTCGTTGACTCCCTTGTCTGCTGCTAACACCCCCCCTCTCTCGCATCTGTCGTCCCTGACAGACCCTTGTTGAGAGGGTTTCTGGATGTAGTACTCGACGACGTCCTACGCTAAATGATGTTCAGCAATTCGCAACCCCTTGGCCAAGTCTGTCAGAAGAGCATCCCAGTCTACCGGCCCAGGAACCTCTGGATGTGGCATGCGTAGCTTTTCGGAGTGGAGAGCTTGTTCCACTGCAAACAACTGCAAGAGATGGGATGGTCTGAGAATGAATATCTCGGAGTGATATTCCCAGAATCCCGTCACAAACATCTCTTCGAACGTTTGTTTGAAGCAAGCCGGTAGATATTTGATGCGAGCGTGCCATGCATACACAACATTGATCGATGGAGTTGTGCTCATGTCGTATACAAGGTCCTGGTTCCCTTCATTAAATCCTAGTGCTGAGAGATGCGGTTCCTTGACATTTTTGAAGGTCCTGAAGGTGACCAGCATAAGTTCGAAAATTTTCAGGCACATCTGAGTCATGATATCAGGAACATTCTTGAAACGGACCCCCCAATGCCGAATCGTTGAGATCATATATCCAATTGTAGGTGCGCCCTTAGGGGGTGCGAAGTACACGTAATTTAACCACTTCTCACATCCTTTGATCGTCAACACTGTATGTGTGTACTCCGGCCAGGATCTCCTTCGAAACACAGGGCAATAACATGGATTATATTTGATGTACAATGGCATGTTGTTCCATGTTCTTACCATTTCCGGGTAGGTTTCGAGCAGCCGAATTCTCCACATTGGTTGGCGAATATGTCCTTGCTTGGCACTTTCTGGGATGTCATCGGGTGCAAATTGGGTGGCAGAGGTGGGTTCCCTTGAGGTGTGGCGCTTGATCTCCGCATTATAATCCGCCATTAGCACGCAAAAAGGTACATACAGATCATCCAATGGGCCGATCCACCTATGGTGTGAAAGATTCTGAAAATAATCAGATTTTATTACCACCTCTTCCAATTTTGACATCAATGCGATTTGGACTGCTACCCTGTCATCATGCGTCGTGGCTACTTTCTCTAACTTTTGCATCCATTCCGGTGCCTCGATCTCAATTGTGTCCATGCCCTGTTCTGTGCGCTTACCGCCGGGTGTTGGCATTGGTACATAGGGATCCTCGAATGTTTCTTCTACTTCAATTGGCACCAGATCGTCAGGCTCGGGCTCTACCAGAGGGGAGGGCTGACGCTCATATTGCATGACCTTGCTGCATAATTCCTCAAGTTCGGCCTGGAGTTTAGTGACTTCTTCGGCTGTTTCTTCTGCGGTTATGCTCTGACTCGGTTCTGTCTGCCGTGTGGCCAACTGTCTTCGTAACTCATCTCTCTCTTTTTCTAAAGCGGCATGGGCCTCCATTAGATCGGCATGAGTTTCTAACACCACCTGCATATTCTCCGAGGGAATTGCCTTGAATCGTTCTGGGTCAATCTCCTGTGGGGAGCCCTCCATGGCCGCCTCCAGGTTTTCTTCGTTCTGTTTCTGTAATCTTTTATTCTCCTCTAGCGCTGTAGACATATGCTTGCGGAGGAGGCCCAAGTTCCGTCGAAGCTTCAGGTTTTCCGTGATCTGAGAATGTAGCAGCTCGTCCATATGTCGTCGTTCTTCATCATCTGCTTGGGGTGGGTTGGCTTCTAATTGTGCGTATTGCTCCTGTAATGTCACGTGCTGCTGTTCGAGTAGCTGCTTCTGCTCTTCAAGATCCCTACATCGTGCTTGGAGATCTTCGTGGCTTCGGAAGAGCATTGTATGTTGGTTGTCCAGGTGTTGGTAGTGTTGCTGAAGTTGGGCCATGCATTGATGCATATTATTAAATAAGTTACTGAGAGGAATAGTGTTGAATGCAGAGGGGTAGGGAAAGGGAAAGGGGATTGTGGATGCAGTACTGGGGACGGGTGAGGGGGGAGGTGGGGGAATGGGAGATTGTGGGTACATGGGGGATGGGAGAGGTGCAGAGGTGGGTGACACCTCCATGAAAGTGGGGATCGTGGTGGGAGTGACTGTGAACATGGGGATTGTGGTAGCGGTGAGGGTTGTGAATGTGTATAGAGGTGTGTGTAATTGTGAACTTCTAGGAAGTGTGCTCGGGGTAGTGAGGTGTACCGTGGCTGTAGTTAGACTCGTGTTTTCAGTGGAAGTAGAGTGTGGGGGTTGGCTGATGGTTTGTGTGTTGGTGTGCGTAGTGGGTTCAAAGGTGGTGACAGTGGAGGTTACAGTGGTAGAGGGAGGTGAGTGAGGTGGATGTGGGGGGGAAGGTGGCAGGGGAGGTGATGGGGGTGCACTCGATGTGTGGGCTTCCTCGGTGTCGTGAACTGTGTGCTGTGCCAGTGGTTGTGGGGGTGCCTTGTGGTCCTGAACCTAATACATTCATTTGTTTTCCTGTTCGTGGGGGGCGTCTTCCATATCTTCTCTCTGTCCTTCGTGATTGCGCTAGTGCGGTATGCACTGTTTCCGGTACTCCCAAAGCATCTGATATCATTTCCAAGGTGGCACGTTATTGCTCGTCCACACCTTCCTCCTCCAGAATCTGGTTCATGAGAGCTTTACCTGCAGCTAATGAGAGCCTGTGTTGCTCTTGAACTCGGTTCATTGTATCGTAAAGCTTCTTTAACGCGCTAGTGTAGGCGGAGGCACCTTCTAGTACTTGTAGGGCTTCTTGATCATATTCATGTTCTTCTTCTTCTGATTGTCCACCCTGTGTCTCCCCATGAGCTTCTTCTTCATCGTCCACGTTGACTACGTCCGGTTGGCTGGGTTGTGCTTGGTCTGGGGCAGTTTGCTGTCCACTGGCTTGCTCTTCTTCAACTTCTGCATTTACAGCTTCGATGATTCTTGCAACTTCTTCGTCCGTCAGATCCTCCAGAGTGAACCCATGCGGGAATTCCAGATCAGTCGGTACTGGTGGAAATACAAGATTAGGGCCATCTGTGCTGTGCCTGGGTAACCTGATAGTAAATGGTTGCACTCGTCGTGGAAGTCTTGGGGTTGTCTCAGGCGTCAGGGTTGCACCGCGAGCTTGTGCACAAGGCATCTAGACGGCTCCTCTCATCTTCTTTGAGGGAGGCCCTACGGCTGACAATCTTCGTTGAAATTCCTGTGCTCTGGACCAGATCAGAGCCCTCTGCACCGGTACATCATATGCGAGACATCTGTATACAATTCTTGTGAGTGCGCAGCAACCATACAACACAGATTTTTGCTTCTTGTACCATCTCTGATGAGCCATATGAATCTGGTCGATAATCCAGTGGGGCATATTGATGGTCAACTCAAAAGCATCCGCCAGGTAGAGGCTAAACCAGATCTTTTTGGGAGGCATTGTGAACCTCTCCTGCGCGGGGAAGGCAAAATGTTGCATGACCATACGTAAGTGGATGGCGATCGTGGGTGTCATTGCAACCATGTCCTTCAACTTCGTCAGATTCCTATTCTTCATGTTGTCTGGAACCATTGTCTCTTTCTCTGTTGGAATGTGCATACCCTGCATGTCGAGTGCTTCTCTTACCAGATTGATAGTTAAGCGGAAACGCTTCAGCTCGTTGCCCCTTGTGAGTGATGGGAGCACAAAGGAGCTGTATCCTTTCTTGTCTTTGCTGGGGGTGAGGGTACTAATTAGATATGAGCATCTTAGGAAATCTGGCTTTGGTAGTTGGGACTTGAAGTAGTCATAAAGCCCAGCCTTCTTCCAGATCGGCTTCAGTCCTTTGTTATTCTGTAGCCTTTCAAACTCCCTGGTAAAGAAATGGTATCTGCCCCATCGTCCATTGAATTCGACCTCTGACTCCCACATATATGTGCCTTCACCCAGAGGTCCAGCAATGTCACTGAACCAATGTGAGGTTTTGCCCACCGGCATTGTGTGACCTTGCGGAGGATTCTGAATTGGTATGGCGTGCAATGCCCGTAATGCCGCTGGTCTTTCCTTTAATTCTTCCTCGACTGGAAGGCTTTCGATGTCCACCACTTGTGGGCTGGTGCCTGCCTGGGAGCTAGTTCCTACTGTATCTGCCATTTTACTTCTTGCTGTCTGTCTCTGTGAGAATATACAAACATGTGTTAATATTGTACAGGACCAGGGAGGACCGTTGTTGTTCCCATCACAATATTAACATGAGGGTCGGGAGCGAATAATGGGTTAGTAGGTGTTCGGTGCACGTGTGTGTAGTTAATGCTTGGGTAGTCCTAGGCGACTAATGAAGTTAGTAAGTGGGGATGAATTTACAAATTGGGGTCGGGGGTTTATTACAGGTCTTAGTCTGCCAAATGCAGTGGATGGGCTTTGCTTTCGGTTTCGTAGAGACACTAGAGAGCTTTCTCGGTGTCGCGGTTTGAAAATGGGGCCTTTTAGGGACCCGTTTACAAGTGATTACATGCGCGCTCTTGGGTCTTGGTGTGTTCTTGAGTGTTGAGAACGAGTGAATACTGGCAGTATGCGTAGCTGCGTTATGCTGTTTAGGTTGTGGCCTCGGCGTAGCTACTTGTGCCCTCAAGCAAGCCTTAGGCACCCAAATTTGTCTTGATTGTGGGCTAGCCTTCATCGACTTCTTGGGCACCCAAATAGATTTCACGTTAGCAGGAGAATTTCTGCAAGACTTCTTATTAATGTCGTGTTGTTGGTTATTAATAAGAAACTTCGCCCGTGTAGTTGACGGTGGTGCAACCGGTTGTTCGCCTTTCCGCACCCACACATGGTTTATTTTCTGGGACATTCTGCTGCGCAGGTACTTTTGATCTCGGACATAGGTAGTACTCTGCTTCTTCTGCCTTTGATCCACCTTGGGTTGCTGCCTCCTTCTGGCCTTTGGAAAAGAAGGGAGTTCCGTTGCATTCCTGACTCCTTTTTTGCGAATATCATTCCTCTGCAACACATAGTTTTGGACAAGAACAGCATGGTCATCTTCATGTGTACCCCTGGAAGGACCAGGAGTCTGTGCCTTTCCTAGTTCCTTGAGTGCTCCATTGTCTAATTCTACTGTAACTCGACTATGATTGACCCAAACCTGGAGAAGTCCACTTCTTAGGTTTAAATTAATTGCTTGGTCATAGATCCAATCTTGACCCAAGACTAGAGGTTCAGTGAGATCCTCATCTTGACACACCAGTACTTTAACTGTCATTGCCTCATCATGAATGTAGAGGGGGAGTTCCACCTCGCCCATGCAAGGGGTTTCCACTCCTCCCAATCCTATGAGATATGCTTCCACAGGGTTGACAGTCAACTGTAATTCTTGACAGTAAGACACTCTAACAGCACTAGTGGCTGCACCTGAGTCAATAAAGGCTCTTACGTTCCTTGCACTCTTTCCTTGTCCTATATCTAGGGTTATGAAAGGACGTCTATCGACTATCCTATGCGAGCTTGTTCCTGCAACTTCACACATGGCCATAGGATATCCTTGATCTGCATAGTCATTCGCTCTAGGCTGATCTCTACCTTGCCTTCGTAACTTCATCCTTCTGATGTGTTCTAAAGCTTCTGCTTGAGCCTCTTCTCGAACTCGCTTTTCTTCCTCCTTGCGTTTCTTAGCAGTGTTGAGTCGGTTAAGCATTTCCTCCGTGAGGGGTTCTTGATACAACTTGACTCTGCAACCACTAATATAGTTAGGGAGAACATCACCCTCTAATGTGGCCAATTGTACCGCTCCACTCGTGGAGATCCTGTTGATGATCATAGGTCCGTAGCCTCTCTTTTCTAGCTTCCTTGCGTGTTGTTTCAGTGTATAGACTAAAACTAGATCTCCTGCTTTCAAACCCTTATCCTTCACATGGGCATCAAAGTATGCCTTCTGTCTCTTCTTGGCTGCATATATTCCTGCAGCGGCTCTCAGCCTTGTTTCCCCTAATCGTTCAAGGTCAAAGATCCTAGAGGAGAGCTCATGACCTGTCCATTCATGCTCTTGTGCTACTCTCAATGTAGGAATCAAGAAGTCCAAGGGTAGCACAGCGTTTTGGCCAAATACCATCTGAAAGGGAGTGGCTTGGAGTACCGTTTTGTAGGCAACTCGGTATGCCCAAACAGCATGGTGTAACTGTTTGTCCCAATCAGAGCGTTTTGTGTTCACTAATTTTGTCAGTACATTGCATAAGATCTTATTAGTGCTCTCAGCTTGTCCATTAGCTTGAGGGTGATAGGGGGCAGACTTTTCGTGTATTACCAAGAATTCTTGGAGTAGATTTTCAATCACTTCGTTCAAGAAATGAGTGCCTCTATCACTTACAAGCTCTATAGGTAGCCCATATCTCGTGAATACATTCTCAAACAAGAATTTAGCAGTTGTTTGAGCATCGTTCTTTGTCGTAGCCTTTACCTCTACCCACTTGGTGAGATAATCTGTTGCCACAATGATGTATTCCGCATGAGAACCCTTAGCTGGGGGATTAATAGGACCTACGAAGTCTATTCCCCACTTAGAAAATGCACGTCCACCCATCATAGGTTTCAATGGCATCTCATCTTTTCGTATAGGATACTGAGTTCTCTGACAGACATCACACCGTTTCACATAGGTATGTGCATCCATGTGAAGGGTCGGCCACCAGAAGCCCGCAAATAGTATTGCCTTGATCACCCGATCTGGTCCAAAATGTCCTCCTGCTACACCTTGGTGAGCGGTTTCTAAGATCTTCAGATATTCACTTTCATGGACACATAACCTCAGGTAACCATCTTTACCGCGCTTATATAGATTATCACCTATGAGTGAGTAATCCTGGGCTTCTTGTTCTAAACTCCTTTTCCTAGCCAGCGTCATGTCTGGGGGGAATGTGTTTGTCCTCAGGAAGGATACTAGTGGTTCACTCCAATCTGGCACAATGGATACTTGATACAGAGTGGCGTGTTCCACTGGTGGTTTAGTGCAACAGCTTGGGCATTCCTTGCACAACTTTTGGACATCCGCTTCCATAGTTGGCCAATGCACTCCGAATCTCTTTAGAGTCTATAAAGTTCGTTGCTTTGAATGGTGTTGCTCTAACGCACCTACATGTGCTAATTGCAACCATTTAGCGTACTCATCCTCTTCTACGCAGCAAGCCAAGATCCCTTGATCTGTGTGCTTGTACATACTTCCGGCCATGATGTGGTACTTTTGGGCTTTTACAACCTCTCTATTTTGTGTGTTTACCACTGGATGGTTGGGCCCGTACGTCAATACTGGCACCAATGGCTTAGCCCACTGCGGTATAACTTCCAAATTAAACAAGTAAGCATCAGGAAGGTCATCTGACACTCCTTGTGGGGCTTCTCCTGATGTGAGCCTAGAGAGGTGATCTGCTCTCAAGTGAGTCCTCCCTTTCCTTACCACAACCTCAAAATCATATTCCATTAGCAAGAGAAACCATCTCACTAATCTTCCTGTATTGCAAGGCTTGTTTACGAGGTATAGCAATGCTTGATGATCCGTAAAAAATTTAAACTTATTTGCCAGCAAATAGTGTCTAAATTTCTTAACTGCATATACCATGCCTAATCCTTCTCGCTCTGTAGTGGTGTAATTCCGTTCAGCTGCATCAACTGTCTACTGGCATAGGCAATTGGAAGATCCATATTACCTTCACCAGTAGGTTGTGCAAGTACACATCCAATGGCATAATTGGATGCATCCACATGAACATGGAATGGCTTATTCCAATCTGGTGTGGTCAAGATTGGTGCTGAACATAATCTTCGTTTAAGCTCTTGGAAGGAATTCTCACATTCATCCGTCCACTCAAAGTTTGTCAGAAGTCCGTACATGGGCTTTGCAATGACAGCATACATGTGTATAAATCATCGGTAATAACCACAATGCCCCATGAAGGCTTGTACTTCCTTGACATTCTTTGGCCTAGGTAGCTCTGCTATGGCTCTCACTTTTTCTTCGTCGGTAGATATGCCATTCTTTGACACTATGTGTCCTAGAATCTTGCCTTGCCTGACCATAAAAACACACTTTTTTGGGTTCAGGCAGACTTGATATTCTCTACATTTGTCAAAGATTTGTCTGAGTTCAGGAATATGGGTTTGTCTAATATTGGAATGAGCACAAAGATCATCAACATAGACTTCTAAACTCTTCCTCAGGAACTCCTTAAACACATGGCACATCAGTCTCTGGAAGGTCGCTGGTGCATTGGTAAGCCCAAATGGCATTACTCTAAAGGCAAAAATGCCCCATTCTGTGGCAAAGGCTGTCTTATGCTGATCCTCTGGAGCTATGGCTACTTGATTGTAACCCGAAAATCCATCAAGGAAGCTGTACACTTCCTTGCCTGCCACTCTTTCTAAGAGATGTTCTGTGATGGGAAGCGGATAGTTATCTCGAATAGTGGCTGCATTAACCTTCTTCAAGTTAATGCACACACGCAGCTTGCCATTCTTCTTGGGCACCACTATGATGGGGGATACCCATTCAGTGTGCTCAATTTCATAGATAAATCCAGCTTCAACCAATCTATCTATCTCTTCTTTGATCTTAGCAGCGTAATTATCGTTATAAGTATAGGGCTTTTGCTTAGAGGGTTTAGCATCTGAGGTCATGGGGATAGTGTGTGAGCATATATCGGGGTCAACACCTTTCAAATCCTTGTAACTCCAAGCAAATACATCTCTGTATTCTCTTAGCAAGGCAATTAACGCATGCTCTTCTTCCTCTGTTAGGTCATGGCCTATGTACGTGCATCTCTCCTCTCCTTCTTCCAGGGCCACTACTATTTTCTTGGTGGTTTCTTTGTTATCATAGGCCTCTCCTGATTGTGCCTCTCGTTTAGGCATTCTAATCATGACTCTCCTATCATCTATCTCATACTTCTTAAAATTTTCTGGGACCTCAAACAAAGATACTTCCTCTTCTGGTGAGACTTCTCTCTTCTTTCGTTCCTTTCCTTCTTCCTTCGGGGTCACATGTGTTGCTAATCTTACATCATTTGTAACCTCTCCATGCCTCTGGGGTTGAAATTCTATTTCATGGAAGTATTCTTCATCTGATGCAAATGGTGGGTCCATAATGATTGACTCTAGATCGGAGTCACTTGCATCCTCAAATGCATCAGGGCTAGGTTCGCATTCTTCTAGTACTGCCTCTCCCATGATTGGCTCTATGGAGAAGACTGAAATGTCATAGCCATCCTCATCACAGTGAGGTGTCCATTGTTCTTCATTGATGGCTACGTCCATTGTTGCTAAAATTTCTACCTAGCCATGAGGTTCGAATTCCTCATCAGGAAAAACTACAGGTGCATAGGCTGGGTCTTGAATTGATCTATGTGTTTCTTTTGCACCTATTTCTCTGGCCTTTTCTCTCTTCTCTTCCTCTACTGCTACTTTGCACATCCATAAGTGGGTGTCTTCATGCATCCAAGAGGATCCTGACCCTATGGAATGCACAGATTCCGTATCATCTTTGGCTCTATGGATGGGATTCCACTGGATAGGAGGTACGTCTCTATGAGAGTAATCTTTGAGATTGACTTTGGTCGTAACACCTAAGTGCTGCAGGTACAAAGAATTGGTTCCCCAATCCTGTACCACTTGCAACTGTCGCATAAATGGTCTTCCCAAAATCATCTCATAGGCATGATTTTTGCTAAAGTCACATATAGCAAAGCTATGCTCAAACTCAACACCACAAGTGGTGAGAGTTATGCCTTCTAGCAATCCCAAGGGCCTCTCTATATGACCATCGGCCATCTGCAATTTCATTCTCGTTGGCCTGAGTGCTGGCTTGCCCCAACGCTTCCATAGGGAGGTGGTAGCGATAGCAACTCCTGCACCTGAGTCCAAAATTGCCTTGGTAGTGTACTCCTGGTAGGTGATGGGAAGATAGGTGTTCCCTTCTTCACCTTCACACATATCTCCTATCTTATCCAAGGGAATTTCTGGCACTGTCCTATGGGATCCTACCCTGGAGCGAGGTTTTGCAGCTTCAGTTACTTGACTGGCTACATATTTTCGCGCTTCTGGTCTATCCTCAGGCAGTTCTTCCAAAGTGGGATCGCGCTGCACCTTGGTGTTCTTTACTACCTCTGTGTTCCTTGATATGACTGAGTCATCGTTCCTTATCATGACTGTGGGTGCTCTCATACACGTGGACTTTGCTTCCCATGGGCCTGTGAAGTGAGGTAGCTCTTGTATGGAATTAGACTCAAAGTCCAATCTCTCGTGAGACTGAATACTCTCATGTTCCCCGTAAATGGATGGGATGTCTTGTGGGAATTGGTCGTGTGCATCGTCCACAAGTTCAAATGGAGGGGCGACTTCACTTTCGTCATCCCATTTGTCTTCTTGAATCTCTCGTAGGAAGTCTGGTGCAAACCGATTCATAGAAGAAGAAGTGTCTGGCTCCGTAGAATTAGGCACATAAGCAACCTGGGAAGGAGGGCTTATTCTATCGTTGACTCTCTCCTTGTTCTCATAGATGGCTGGAGCACAAGCTTCCTGGGGAGGATTACTTATTCTATTACTCTTCCGATCAGGCTCATACGCTCCCTGAGAAGGAATGTAGGCAACCTGTGGAGGTACGTAAGCTTTCGAGGGGGGTTCATCTGCCTTTTGGGGGGGAAGATAAGCTTCTTGAGGAGGCACATGGGCTTCCTGAAGAGGCTGGCTTATCCGTTCTCTTGCCCTGTCCTTTCTTTGAGGGGCAGGTTCCTTTTCTGATTGTGCAATCAGCCTCTCTATTCTTTCTAGCAGTCCATCAAAATGTAACTGCGTCTTAGCTGAGCTAGAAATATTAAAGAGGCGGCTAGCTTCGAACATGGCTTGGGCCAATTCCACCATCTTTGCGCAAATTTTTGTTCGTTCAAGCTCTAGCTCGGCTCTAGGGTAGCATTTTTCATGATCGGTTATGGTTGGCCCTTCTTGGATTCTGGCCTGATATGCTTTCAGCATCATGTTTAGGTCTTCGGGAGTGGGGTCAGCTAGGACTGATCCTACTCTAGGGGGTGGTGGGATTTGATGAGGCGGTGGGGGAGGTGGTGGGTCGGATGGAGATGGGAGTGGTGGTGGTGGAGCAGTGTGAGAGTGAGTTTGAGTTGTGAATTCGGTTATTCTGGCTCTTGTTTCCCTTACGCTTTCCTCGAGTTCACTCATCTTTTTAGCCCATTGTCTTTTCATTCTTTCCCTACTATCTTTCCACGCTCTAGTCCTTTTCTTTGTCACACTCTCGGTTTCACTAGTCTCTGGGCCCTTTTCCTGGCTTGCCTCTTGGTTTTGCTGCAATGCCTGAGCTCTAGTGACTACCTGTACTGGTGCAGTGGAAGTGACACTTCCTGAGGAATCTACAACCAAACCAATCACATTAATGGGAGTGATTTTTGGCATATTATTGGGGTTCTTTGGGCAATCTCGTAAAAGATGCTCTTTTCCACAATCTTGGCAAAAGCCTTGGATCGTCACGGACTGAGTTTGTGTAGGTGGAGGTAAGGGACAATCACGAATGAAGTGATCTCCCTGACATCGGTAGCATGGTCCTCTAGGAAATGGTGGTCGTACCTGTCTAGGTTGAGGCCTAGGGTTGGGGTTTGCATACATGACGTTCGTGTAATCTGACTCCCAACTAGGTTCACTCGGTTCTTCACTATAGTAGGACTCACCATGTTCTGGAGACTGCATGTAGTACGCCTGGGGACTATCGACATGTGTAGAATCAAAGCTATGGTCACTTGGATCACTTTCAGAAAGCAAGGATGTTACCGGAACTAAGGCTCTATTCATGTTCTCTTCTGCGGCAGTATACTTTACCGGGATCACGTTAGCGGGGTTTGGAGGCTGTTGAGCTAGCACCGGTTGGGGTCTCTGTTGGGCCTGATATGGTTGCTGATAGGGTTGCTGTGGCCTGCCATATGGCTATGGAGGGTACTGGTTCTGGTATCTGCCTTGTTGGTAGGGCTGAGGGTAGGGTTGCCTAACTGCCTGCTTGTTGTATGGGCAATCTTGCGCAGTGTGGTTGGTGTACTTCCGTTCTATGGTGCAGTACTGGCTACTAGGATTAACTTGGGGTTGAGCCATAATGGGACAGACGTTCGCCATGTGGTCGCCACCACACGTATAGCATCTTTTCACAGGGGCAAACCTCGGAATTTGTTTGCTAGAGACGCCTAGTTTTTGTGCCACTTTCTCTGCAAGTTCCTCAATTGATGTGGATTGCGTGGAAGAGTGACTAGAAGCACTATCTGAATCTCTGTAGATTTTGGAAAGCTCTAGTTCTTCCCCTAGGTTATCTTCAATGTCAATGCACATGCGCACACACTCTTCTATAGTCCTAGGGTCCTTCAGATACACATAGGATCTCAATTTCGTACTCAGTAATCCATCAAGGAATAAGGCTACTTGTTTAGCAGATGTGGGTAGTTCCGAAACAGGGCACCTTTCAAGATATTGTCTAAATCTTCTTCCGGCCAATCTGACAGTCTCTTGGGGGGTCTGTTTGAAGCTGTGAATTAATGAGGAGGTATTATGTCTTATGCCGCTCTTAGAGAACTCTACAATGAAAGCCTCTAGGAGTTGGTCTATGCTCCTGAACTGCCGCTCATCCAATGGCTGAAACCATGTAAGTGCTGTGTTCCTAAGGGTTAGACCGAAGGCATTGTACTGTGTGAACAGATCCTCCACTTGTTCAGCTCTCAAGACTTGCTTGAACTCCGCCACATGATCATAGGGATCTCCTGTGCCATCAAAGTAATTCTTCATGGACTTAACTAGCTGGGTCAGTCTCAGAGTTCTTGTGTGCTCTCTAGGTCTCGGCAGCGGGAATCCATCCACGTTTCTTTGGTTCCTGTGAGCTCTAAGCATCTCAGGTTCTACTCGATTCGTCTCCGTCCTCGTTCTTTCTCTGCCCACTGGGTTGGCAAAGCTTACTTCTGGTTTATCTCTACTTCTGTCTCTTTGAGTTCCATGAGCTTGGGATGTTCCAGCACCAGGGTGACCATAGGATACATTCAATCTTGGTTGGGGGAAAACGAATTCACCCTTCCAAGTGTAAGCATGCCTATCATTTTCCGTAACCACAAAGATCCGTTCTGAAGTGTGATCTAAGTAGGTCACTCTACCTGGGCTATCTAGATCCTTAAACTCATAGATCATGATATTTCCTATATCAGTTGGCTGATTAGATCTATACCTCCAAAAGGCTTCGTCAGTTTCCCGATTGAGGAGCAACTCTATGCTCTTGTTGTCTTGGGGAACCCACTCAGGTGTGATAATCCTAGTGAGAACAGATTTGCCACGGGGGTTCTAGGTTCTACGCCCATATTTCCTTGTTCTAAGTCCCCTAAGTCCGCCTCTGAGATTACATTTCCAAATTCATCCGTCCTATCTGGGTGATTGGTGACTACGTATATGGTTCCTTCTTTGTCCAGGTATGCACCGTTTTCAAATTTGACAGCTGGGTGCTCTAGTCCAATGGATTGATCAGGATTCTTAATCTGTATCACAGATCTTCCTAAGCCATCCTCATAGATGCTGGCACCTAATCGGTTGGTCCTAAGGTACTCCAACTGTGTTTTGTAAGGGCCTTCCACCCTGTACAAGTAAGGCACTCCTGAACTTCCCGTAGGTCTATCCATGCCTTGAGACATCTCTGACTCATTGGTCTCAGAGCTAGGGTAGTACGAGTGGTGGCTCAACTGCTGGGCCCAGGACCTAGCAGTGTGGTTAACACTAGCCTCTGAAGATCTAAGGCTTTGTCTCTCTCTTACTAGGTGTCGTCCTGATCTAAGGTTCATATGCCTAACTGATTAGCCCAATTTTTGCCCAGAGTACAACCTCGTTGCCGATCAATTGGTATCAGTCACTTGATTCTTTTTAGTTATTTCTCGTGTTTAAGGTCTTGTCTGATATTTCGTCGTCAGAAATACTTGAATGTTCTTCGTACTTTCAGGTTGATCGTTCCACGTTAGGTTCTTTTCCTTTATGTTACCGACAGTACAGAGATTAGGTTTTTAGCTTGAACTTGAGTTTTTAGGTAGTCTTCAACTTGATACCTGCCTATCGTCACCCTGACTTACTCCTACCTCTAATCGTTCTTCGCCTAAGCTATGAATAGACAGAGGGGGTTAAAAGTTTCCAACCTTTTGTTTCCTGCTTGGTTGCCCTTGAGTGCTCAGGAGGTGTGTTCCCAAGCTTGCACTTACACTTGCTTAGAACGCCTTTCGATGCCCTCAATAGATCTATAAGAGTTCCAAAGTTAGCTTGAAGATTTAAATTCTAAAGACAGAACCACTGATTTGCATTCCTGTAGCACAAACTCAAACTTGCATAGTGATTTTCAAGAAAACAATCCTAAGGACCCCTGACTTTGATCCCCCTGGATATGGGCAACTTCAAAATACTCTATCTGAAAATCAACGTATTATCTTTATAAAAAACAGTTGAGAGCTTGTAGTATAGGCCACGAGCTTTCCAACAAGCCCTAGAACTCAAAAAATTGATTTCGTATGAAGAAGTTATGACTGTTCAGGGTTTAAGAGGTTAAATCATGATTCAATCTGGCCGACAGATCCTAGGATTTTCTCCAAATCACAAGTGTAGGAACCTCACAAAATGCTAATTGATTGACTATTTTGCCCCAAAATTATCCCAAATTTTGAACAAAATCAAACCCTAATTTTTGGCCGAAAAGCCTGTCAATCGCGATCGACAGGTCTGTCAATCGCGATTGACAGAGGTGTCCGTCGGGGCTGTCAATCGCGATCGACGGTGTCAATCGCGATCGACAGAGTCGATCGTGGCTGTCAATCGCGATCGACAGTATCAATCGCGATCGACACGTTTTCCGAATTTTTCGCCGAGATTTCAGTCAATCGGGGGCCTATCAGTCGCGATGGACACATGGCTACGCGCAAAAGTCAATCAATCGTGGAATTTCAGTCAATCGCGATCGACGGTGTCAATCGCGATTGACAGAGGTGTCGGTCGTGGCTGTCGATCGCGATTGACGGTATCAATCGCGATTGACAGGGTCCTACGTGGCAGTCAGTCGATCGTGGGGGTCTGTCGATCGCGATTGACAGGGTCTGTCGGTCGCGATTGACAGGGTCTGTCGGTCGTGATTGACAGAGGCTGTCGGTCGCGATTGACAGAAAACCTCGGAATTTTTCTACTGTTTTTAGTGTTTTAGGATGTGCTCCTTGTGCTTGTTCTAGTGGTGCACTCACTTTTGTGAAAAGCCAAAAATTTCTGTCAGTCGCGATCGACAGGAGCCTGCGACCGCGAGACAGTTTCTTCGAATTTCGTACCTGCGCAGGAAGCTGGGGATGATGATACAGCAAGTTCCTGCAAAAAGCTCAAGAAACATGCAAGAAAACACACATGCAATATCGCTCTCTTGCTCTCTCTCACAAGTGAAATGAGGGAAATGAGGTGGGGAAGGTGATATGATCAAAAAACAGAAATTTTCGCGCTGATGGAGATGGAGGTGGGAGATGATGATGATGATGATGGAAATGAAGATGGAGAAGAAAGTAAAAGAAAATCGATGAGAGTGAAGAAAATACCTACAACTCCAACGCGTCAACTCTACGTCTTACCATCACACACTCGTCCTCAAAGCTCGATCCCCGGCAACGGCGCCAAAATTTGGTGTAGCTCAATGATGAGTAGCACCTCCTTTAATGTCAATCCGGGAAGACGTGAGGATGGTATGAAGACCTCGAGCAAGTGGCGGCACAAGTGCGTGAGTGAGAAGCACACAAACATGCACACACATACACACACACGCGCACACACGGCAAGACAAAGAGAGAGAATCAATGGAGTTCTTTAGATTACTTTCGAAAGCTCTTACAAGTTCGTTTCAATTACAATCTAACCTCAAAAATGAGCTCTCTAGCTCCTTTTATAGTTTTTGACTAGCTTTGGCCCTGTTCAGACCTAGTGTCCGGCCTAGTTAAAAATTAGGTTCCAGGGCTTATTTGAGGGCTCAAACGAGATCTAAAAAATATGAAAATTGGCAGGTAGATACTTCTAAAGCTCCTCAAGCTCAAGGACTCCTTGGCTTGCACAAAATGGAGCTACAAAAAGATGAATTGGTATTTACAATGGTGTTTAGTGATGAAAATCACTTTAAATGGGTGTAAAGGATTTGAAAATTAAAAGGTTGCCTTAGTGCTAGATCTGCGTTGAGTGCTCGTACTTGCTTCTTCATGAGGAAAATTACTGGCCTATTTGCCAGATCTTCGTTGACTCCCTTGTCTGCTGCTAACAGGGGGCCATAATTTCACTTCTGCGTACGTCGCCGGTTCACATACCTTCACATTTTCCTTTTAACTCTTTAAATGTGCACATAAGGGAGGGTTCACTTGAACCTTCCAAAACACTTTAAAAACACTTTGAACCTTAGGGAAATTAGAGAAATACCTCTGCAACCTGCAACCCACTTTCTCCAATTTACCCTTTGTGGACAATTAATTGTGCACTACCTGTGCACTTTGACACCTGCACTTTAGCACTTTGACTTTGCACCTATTGACTTTGACCTTGACTTTGATTGCGATTGACTTTGACTGTGGTTGAATTTGACCAATATGACTTTTATGGGCTCAACAATTACTTATAGGTTTGAGAGGGGATGAAAGGTGGAAACCTTTTGTCTTATAAACAGAACTTTCATTAAATCATTATGTTCCAGATTGAACCAGTTGCTTGGTTTGATGCTCACATTTGAGCAAGAATTGAAGGTAGATGGAGATAAAGGACAAAGTTCTGCAATGTACATGAAGAACAAGAAGAAAGGAGATAAAGGTAAAGCAAAGGATGAAGAAGAGTCAACTTCTCAAGTTTATTATGCAAGAGGTAAAGGCATTGGTAGTGGAAGACCAAGAGGTTTTGGAAGAGGAAGAGGTAATCAAAATAACAAAAAGAAGGCTTGCTAGATCTGTGGATTGAGTAATCATTTGTCTCACGACTGTTGGCACAACCAACAAGGATCAAATCAAAATCAGAATAACAATAGCAGAGGTAGAGGTGGAAGATATCAAAGTAATTTTCAGAGAGGGAGACAAAATCCAAGAGGAGGCTATGGTAGAGGTGGAGGAAGAAGTTGGGGAAAGAATCAATCCTACAACACCACCTACTACAACCATGCAAATGACACACAGAATGAAAGTCATACATCATTGATGATGAATTCAATGAGCACATCAGATACAGAAGATCTAAAGGTATTTTACATTGACTTTGGATGTTCTAATCATTTGTCAGGAAACATAGAATTGATATCAAAATTGGAAAAAGACATTTCTAGTCATACAGTTCAAACAAGTGATAATACAAGACATAGTGTACATTCAATTGGAAAAGTGAAATGTAAGAGTGGAGCAGATTTGCTAACCAACGTTTTATATGTTCCCACAATACCTAAAAACTTGATTAGTGTGGGGCTGCTAGTTGAAAAAGGTTTTCAAGTTAGGTTTACAAATGAAGGAGTATTTGTTGAAGATCCAGAGAATGGATATAATCAGATTATCTGTGGTAAGAAAGAAGGTAGACTCTTTACTTTAAGAGTACAAGGGAACATTGGTCAAGCTTTGCTCACACATGGTGAAGGAATGATTACAGAACTTGATCTCTGGCATAAGAGATTAGGTCATTTCAATGAAAGAGGAATTAAAGCTATGGTTGTAAATCAATCTGTACTAGGACTACCAAATGTGTAGATTCAACATATGGTTTATAAATGTGAAGCATGTCAAAATGGGTAAAGCACACAGGTTACCATTTCAAAAGAAAGGATTCAAAGATGATGGAGTACTAGAGCTCATTCATACAGATGTATGGGGACCAACAAAAGAAGGATCTATTAGTGGCTCAAGGTATTATGTTCTTTTCATTGATGATGCTACCAGATGGATAACTTTATATGTTTTGAAGGAAAGATCAAAAGTGTTTGGAGCTTTCAAGCATTTTCATGCATATGCAGAGAGATTCACATGTCAAAAGCTTAAGAGATTGAGGTCTGATGGAGGGGGAGAATACTTCTAGCCGAACAAAATATATTGACACATTATTTTAGCATTTTGGCCTTGAAAACTATAAACCTATTGCCACTCCTATGGAGACAGGTTTATGATTGCATCTTCATGATGCTAGAGATGCATTTGATGTTGTTCTCTATCAGCACGTTGTTGGATGCTTGATTTAATTATGCATTACTTGGCTGGATATTCAGTTTTCTGTCTCACAGATGAGTAGGTTTATGCATTTCCTAGGTGTCAAGCATTGGCAGACAGTTAAGTGCATCTTTCACTACTTGAGTGGTACCCAGATCCTTGGATTGTTTTATCCCAAGGGAGGATTACTATCGCCATATTTGCATGCTTCTCCTGATAGTGATTGGGCTAGTTGCTATGACAATCGTGTGTCCACTAGTGGTTTTTGGTTCATGCTTGGTAGCTCATGAATATCTTGGCTGAGCAAGAAGAAGCCTAGTCTGGCTTTTTCCAATGGTGAGGTTGAGTATAGGGAAACTTTCACAACGATTGTTGAGTGTGTGTGGCTCAAATGCCTTATGGTTGATTTGGGTGTTGGTCAGTCTTTTGCCACCACTATCTTCATTCACAATCAGAGTGCATCCATGCTTGCACTAAGCACAATGAGGTGCATTATCATTATATCAGGGAGAGGTTCTCTGTTGGAGAGATCAACTTGGCATATGTGCCCAGACACGAGAACATTGCAAACCTTTTCATAAAGGCTCTGCTTAGGGAGAAGTTTGAAGCTTTCTGCAAAGCTTTAGGCTTACTTCCTTTTGTGGATTGACTCCACATAGCTTGGCACTTCCTTATGCATGAGTGCAGATATAAACCACAACAAAATGGTGTAGCAGAAAGGAGAAACAAGACTTTGGTTGAGTTTTCTAGAGCTATGGTGAAGGAGAAGAATTGTCCAAATTATCTTTGGGTTGAGACTTTAAATACTGTGAATAGATTACCATGTGAAGCTTTGAATGGAATGACTCCATATGAAGCTTGGTGGGTTAAGAAACCAACACTAGATCATTGTAAAATTTTTGGATCAATTGCATATGCTTATGTGCCATCACAATTTAGACATAAACTTGAACCAAAGGCAGAAAAATATGTGTTCATTGGTTATGATGAAAAGCAGATGTGTTATAGGTTGTGGAATCCTCTAACCAAACAGTTTCTTGTTTCTAGAGATGTTACATTTGATGAACAGAAAAGTTGGTATGCAGATCAAAGTCATACAACTAAAGAATTTGAAGAAGAGGTAAGAAGATGTGAGAAAGGAAAATCAATTGTGCAGGTGAATAGAGATGAAGACTATATGCAAGCAAGTACATCTAGAAGTCGATTAACAAGAAGGAATGAAGAAGCTCCTATATTTGATGAAGAGGTGTATCGAGAAACATATGAAGAATGTGAACCAAGGAGGTCAAGCAGGACAAGAAGACAACCAAAAAGGTATTCCTATGATACTTCTTACAGAACTCAAAAGAACTATGCATATATGGTCAAAGATGATGAAGAACCTCAGAACTATGATGAAGCTAAAGGTAAGAAGCAATGGGAAGAAGCCATGAAGGAAGAATTCAATGCACTAGAGGAGAACAAGACATGGGAACTTGTTCCTAAACCAAATGGTAAGAAAGTAATTGGAAATAAATGGGTTTATAAAGTGAAGAAGCTTGTAGGTGGAAGTATAGCCAGATACAAAGCTAGAATGGTGGTGAAAGGCTATGCCCAAACCTATGGCATAGATTATGATGAGACATTCAGTCCTATAGCTAAGATGTCAACTATAAGGACAATCATTGCTATTGTAGCTTCAAAAGGATGGACTCTAAGTCAATTGGATATAAAGAATGCATTCTTGAATGGATACATATCAGATGAGGTATACATGGAACAACTTCAAGGGTTTATAGATTCCAGGTATCCAAATTTTGTTTGCAGGCTAAGAAGAGCACTTTATTGATTGAAGCAAGCTCCAAGAGCATGGAACTATAGATTGGTGAAGTATCTCAATGATCTTGGATATCAAAGTTCAAAAGCAGATCCAAGTCTACTCATCAAAAGAGCAGAGGAAGGAACAATCTACATCTGTATTTATGTAGTTGACATTATAATCACATGTACTTCAGATGAAGGAATCAAGGAGGTAAAGAGGTTACTTGAGAAAGAGTTCAAGATCAGTGATCTAGGAAAGTTTTCATACTTTCTTGGAATGGAAGTCACCTATACACATCATGGCATATATGTATCACAAGGAAGGTATCTTCTGAATTTATTGAAGAAGTTTGATATGGAAAAGTGCAGAGAAGCTTCAACTCCACTTGAAGTTAATCACAAGCTCAGTAAATATGATGGTGCATAATACAAAGATATGAGGAAGTATCAATCTCTTGTGGGTAGTTTGATTTATGCTACACTAGCAAGACCCGATCTTAGTTATGCAGTGGGAGTTTTGTCACAAGTCATGCATTGTCCAAAGGACCCACATTGGATTGCAGGTCAAAGAGTTCTCAGATATATCAAAGGAACTATAAAGGTAGGATTATATTTTCCTTTTACATCAGATTTGAAGTTGAGAGCCTGTAGTGACTCAGATTGGGCAAGTAACCAGGATGACAGAAGATCAACTCATGGCTACATGATATACATTGGTGATAAGCTTGTAAGTTGGTGTTCAAAGAAACAACATACAGTAGCATTATCATCAACTAAAGCTGAGTACAAAGGACTTGTGGAAGCAGCTAAGGAGGTCATATGGATGCAGACATTGTTCAAAAGCTTGGGCATTGATCAAGGTATACCTACAATACATGGAGATAATATGAGTTCACTTTATCTTGCAACAAATCCAGTATTTCATACAAGAACAAACCATATAGAGATACATTATCATTTCCTGAGAGAAAAGGTAATGGAGAAAGAAATTGAAGTGGAGTACATTTCTATAAAGGATTAGATAGCAGATATAATGACAAAGAGTTTGGATGGTGTGAAGACTAGTAGATTCAAAAGCATGGCAGGAGTAAAAGAAAAGAAGATGATATGAAGAAAAGAGAATGTTAATTAGTGATTGAGGGGGAGCAGTTGGAGAAACAATACTAATTGGACATATATTTGAAGGTCAAATCTTCATTAGAAAACCACATGCCTATGTGAAGGGACAAATTCATAAGTGTATTATATTTGTAAAGTTAGTTCACTTTAGTTCTAGAAGTTTTTTAAAAGTCACGAGATTGAGAAAAACTATATAAGTTAGTTTGTAGCAACTGACACAAATAGGAAGACAATGAAAGAGTGAGTTAGAACTCAATTTGTATGACTGAGTATTGAGTGAGAAAGCACTTGTAAGCTTTTGAGTTTTCATAGCTATGATAAGAAATAGTTAAAGTTCTATGTATAAGTCTTCTTCTTCCATCTCCAGAGTTTGTCTTGTGTGAAATGATTTCAATAGTTGAAGTTTCTCAAGCAAGTCGATGCCTGGCATCCAGTTTGTATTGATAAGTCTATGTTTTATTCTCTGAGTTTTAACTACTGCTCAATCTTCTTGAAAACATGAGTTTTGTGGAGCAAGGTGATGCTTGGCATCGAGTTTCAGCATAAAGTTGATGCCTGGCATCCACTTCCCACATAAAAGTGGTCTTGTTCATATCTATGTTCAAGGGGGTAATTCTAGTGCTGAAAAAGTGGCTAGAAAAGCTCAAACTCAATGCCTGGCATTGACTTTTGGTTGCAAGTCGATGCTAGGCATCGAATTCCATTTTTAGATAGGTGTTTTTTACTAAAAGAGGAAAAAATTCCACTTTTGGAAGTCATATAGGGTCATCTTGTGAAGGCTATATCTTGAGTTCTAGAGAGATCCGTTTCCTGCAAATAATAGCTTGTTTGAAAGCTCTTCTCTTCAACTTCCATCCACCCAAAACTCTTGGAGAAATAATATTTGTGCTAAGAGAAATTAGCAAAATACTAAAGGTATGCCATTTCAGTGAATGGAAAGTTTTGAAGAAGTAAAGTTCTTGGTTTTGGCTATCATTTCTCAACGTTTGGAGTGGCAATGAGTTAATGGTGACCATAGAGGTTGTCCACTATCACATTAATTCATTTCTTGTGATGTTTCATACATCAACAATGCAAAAGGAACTAAGCTTTATGCCAAGCTGTAACACACGAAAGAAAATGTGATGGAACTATCTTTTGACAAAAATTGCCCAACAAGTGTGAGATTGAGACTTCAAGGAAACCTTTGAACTATAGGGAATAGTATTCTCAATAACTCCCTTTTTTTGCAAGGATGATGGAAAGTAATATGGGGGGTTGTTGGACCCATAAGCAAAGCTATTAACAGAGCAGATATGAAGAAGTATTGAAGACATAAAGAGATGGTGTAATGCACCAATAGTTTTCTTCTTTTATCTTTATTGTTTTTAGTTTGTTCTATGTAGAACTAAGCACACACCCAATGTAAGGGGTTCAAGCTATATTTTCCTACACAAAGATGTCAATATGTGGAGTGAGCAACTAGTACTATGAAGAATCCATGCCAGGACAATAGCAAGCACACACATCCACAACAAGAGAGGGCAAGCATACACACATGAACACATGCACACTCACAAGTAGACCATAGACATGGATGCTCCAATAAGATCCTTGTATTGATCAAGAAATGATAAGAACTCTTTTACAATGAAACTCATCCATTTTTATAGATTGCTGAAGGGATGTGTTCACATTCATGTCCAACCTAGTTAAAAATAGGTCATAGGGCTCATTTAGGCCAAAATGGTGACAAAAAATTATGAGAAAAATTCAAGAAGGCTACTCTAATTCCCATGAGGCTTGAGCACTACTCAAGCTTTACACAATGGTCTATGTTTCACAAAAAATAGTTTTAAGACAAAAGTAGGCCATTTTACATGTATTTTGGGTGGAAATTTGGGAAAATCTTAATGTCAAGCATGTTTTTAACTTGGAAAATAGGTGGACCCAATGCAACTTCACTTACTTGCTCCTGTTTCCATTTCACTTACCTTGCCCCTCTGACTTTGACTTTAACCACTTTTTTTTCACTTAAATATTCTTTCAAAGCTTCCTCGAGCACCCGCTCCTTGCCTTTTTTCCATCCTTAAGAGATATTGTCATGGGAGGTATGCCATTTCCAAGTTGTCCAAAAACTCTGTAGCATCTTCATTGGGTCTTCCATAGAAGTGTGGGCATGGGTGTTGATGCATAGATGGAAGGTATTGAGAATAAGCACTATCAATAGATTCTTCGATGCCTATGAAACTTCCAAACAACTAGATGCAATAGTTGGAGGTTTACCTTAGTATTTTTTGGATATCTTCTTATATACCCTCAAAAGAGAAAAGAAATGATGCTAAAAATAACAAAAAGGATGGTGGAGTGAGGGTGTGCATGAGTGATAGGTGACCCCCTAAAAAAGAAAATGAAAGGTATGTGGAAAAAGAAAGAAGTGCATTGGAGATTGTGCATGTAGCAAGAAATTAAGCTACTTGTATAACTTCAAAACTAAAAAGAGGATTTTATCAGAATTTTTTTTTTTGGAAGTAACCATAGGACGAATACTTAGTGCTATGCATGGGTTAACAAGAAAAGTGCAAATGATATCAATTATGGTTCAAAAGAGATGGTTGCACAATGAGCACAAGATTCTTGCATGAAGAGGCTTATCCTATACTGCTAAAGAGTAAGTTATAGTGAGATGGAGGTTGTCTGTGACTTCACAACCCAACCAATATTTGCTTGGTCATTGTTGATGACTTTTCTCTTTGCTGCATAGTAGTTTGGTTTACCATAGAGAGAAATCTTTAACATGGGAGTCATTTGTCTCTGAGGATGTCTTTCATATTATTCAGAGTTTCTTGGAGGCCTACATGAGTGAAAGGCTTGTTGTGTGGCATGGGAACTTCCTAGAAATCTAGTATATCATAGATAAGCTTCATTGATTCTCCTTCTTTTTCTATCATTTCGACCTATGCCTCTGATATATTTTTCTCTAGTACTTTGATGCTTTTTTCATGATCACATGAGGAAAGGGTGGTGCACGAGTCATGGTGATAAAAGAACTAATGCCTATAATTGCTATGCATGTTTTAGATAGATAGAGTTACAATAGAAGGGTGACTATGGGATTTTAAAGAAGAATTGTACATCTATTTGGGACCCGTGCAATAAAAAGTGTTAACTCCTTTGGTGGTGGCTGAGATTTCTTGGGCATCCATTGATGAGTTGACCTAGACTTGGGAGTCATTTTTTTCTTTTGTTGTGATGCTCAAGATAGCATGTGAACTTGTGACTTGAAGTCCTTGGGGTTTTTCTATATGCTTCTGGTTTGAACCATGGACTCTTACATGAGTGGAGTGAGTTTGATTGATCTAATAGCCTTGGGAATCCAAATTTTTCTCATGGTCAGTCTCGATTTCTTTCCTTAAGTCTTAAATTCTCTATGTTCCTTTTTGGGCGAGGTTTTTCTTTTCTTGACCATATGAGAAGAATCCGCAGATAGTTTGATAAGTTTCTTGGGCACCCCATGTGGGATTGCATTGCTTAGCACACCAGAAGAGACTTAGGTAACTAGCATTGTGTGGCTTGAGTTTTGGGATGTCCTTGGTTGATTGTTTTGATTGCCTTCATTGCACTTGCTTAGGTGTACATGTGACATTTTGGCATAGATAATTTTTGGCATAGGTAATTTTTGGCTCGAAGTAGAGGAAAACACAAAAACTTTTGGATTTTAATTAGAAATCAAGCCATTGGTGGAGGAAGAAGCAAAAAAAAGGTACAAGTACATATTTTTCTTCACATTTTCGTATTATTGTGCCATTGGCAAGGTTTGAGTTGATAATCCGTGAATCCCAATCTTTCTTGAGGATTTCTTGTTCCATCAAATCATCATTCTCATAAGCTAAGAATCTGATGTATAACTTGGTCTTTTCCAAATGCATGGGAAGTGTGACTTGTCCATTGCATGGGATGTGACTCCTTCCAAAGCCTATCAAGTAACTCGAGCTGTCGTTATGTTAGCCTTAAGTGCCTTAACTAGACACAATTCTTGTATATTCCTTTTATATAATAGAAGAAGAAGAAGATCATTCTTCCTTGCCTCAATCTGTGTGTGTGCTCCTCTTTGAGTGTGAGAGTGTGTGAGTGAGCTCTCTTCCTTATCTCCTTCCTCCTGATAGTAATGGAAGCAAAGCTTTGATTTATTGCTCCCAAAAAGCATTCAAAGAGTTATCTTGAAGAATATCAAGGCCAATGTGTTAAAGAACCCCTAAAACTTTTGGAATTTTTGGATACTCAATGAAATTTGGGAGTACTCCAAGAGAACTCTCCACAGATCGATCTGTGCCCTTTTAGGAAAAATACCAAGAGCAAAAGAATCTATCCATCTTTTCTCCATCTCAATGCTATGAGAAGTTTTGGGTGGGAAAAATAAAAAGAAAAAGGATCCATAATGTCTCCATCTTGCTTGTATATTCTCTCGAAATTTCGATCTTCAATCAGTTTTAATCATTTCTTGTAAGAATCAGCACAAGACTCTTTGTAAAGAGGCACAAAAAAGATGTAATTAGTTGAGATATACAATTGGAGATAAGTTCGTTGCACAAAGGATCAAGATAGATCATCTGAAATTTCATGCTATGTAAGGAATAAAAAACTTTCAAGGTAAGAGAAAACTGAAATTATTCTTAGGGCTAATAACTTCCTAATTTCATGTTACTTTTCCGATTTGTACATAGAAGAGGTTACATTTGACATAGGAATGACAACAAATTTCTGGGGCTTTGAAAGAAGATATTCCGAGGTAGTGGTTAGGCTACTAGAATATTTTGATGGGAAAAGGCTACTAGAATTACACTGAGGGGAATGCACCACAATTACCAGAGAGGAATCGGACTACGGACTAGTTAAGAGCATATGAAGAATGGAATCAAGGAGCATGAAAGGTAATGTATTGGTTATATGTTAGCATACAAGATACCAGGATTGGGCACATACAGGATGCAAAACCTCCAAAAGAGGCTTGGAATAGTTTGATCACATTGTATGAGACCAATACAAAGGCACAAAAATTGCAACTCAGAATTAGCTGCACACATTAGAGAAAAAGGGCATGTCGGTAAGTGAATACACCCTTAAAAGCAAAAGCATATGTGAGTCACTTGCATCTATTGGCGTGAATGTAGATGATGATGATGATAAGGTGGAAGTTTGCCTTTGTGGTTTAGGAGTTGCATATAAGTAGTTCATAACTTCTATTTAGACCATAGAAAATATTCCAAATTTTGCTGATCTAGTGTCCATGCTAATTATTGAAGAAAAGAATCTTGGTGAGGACTCAAACTCCAAAAGAAAACCTAGTTCTTAGCATGTATTCTACTATGGCAAAGGAAGAGGCAAAGGTAAAGGCTTTTGGAAGTGGAAGAGGACATGATAACCAAGCCCAAGGTCAACAATAGTATCATGCAAGAGGAAGAGGACAATTTCAAGGTAGGGGGAGCCAAAAAGGCCGCAAAAATTTCCAAAGAAATGATAATAAAGGATGTTGGAATTGTGGTAAACTTGGACACTTTGAACGTGATTGCAGGTTGAAGAATCAAAATAATAGAAGGCAACCAAAGAACTATGCATCCACAAGTGCAGATGATTTTGAGAAGCTACTCATGATCCAACATCACATGATGAATACGATGTCTGCTAATATTTCAAAATCAAATGATAAATTTTGATATGTTGATTCAAGAGCTTCAAATCACATGACCATTCATGTAGAATGGTTTAGTAGTTTGCAGAAATTGCCAGTTTTTGGATATGTTGAAATAGGCGATGACACATCACATCCTATTGAGCATACAGGAAATATTGCACTATCAATGGAGGACAGGAAGGTAAAACATCTTGCTAGTGTGCTGCATGTTCCAAATATAACAAAGAATCTAGTTCCTATTTGATAAACGGTTGACCAGAGATTACAAGTCAAGTTCAATGTTGATGCGTTATATGTAGAAGAGTACAAACAAAATGGAAGATTGATTGTCAAAGAAAACAAAGTGGGTAGGATGTTCATCTTAAATGTGAAAATTCTTCAACTGAATGCAGACATGTTTTGCAAAAGGTGTAGAAGTTATTGGTGATATAGAGATCTGGCACAAATGAATTGGACATGCAAATTTGGAAAGGCTAAAATTAATGCATGCAAAAGAAATTGTCAATGGACTACCAAATTTCAAGGTTGTAGAAATGCAAAAGGTATGTGCATCATGTCAATTTGGTAAACAATCAAGATCATCATTTCTGCGTGATAAGCATGCCAGTGAGAATGTGCTAAAGGTAGTACATATAGATGTTTGGGGTCTTGCAAAGACCACATCTATGGGCATTTGCAGGTTTTATGTTACTTTCATTGATGACCATACATGGAAAGTATGGGTATATTTCATGAAAGGGAAGAGTGGGGTGTTCACTCACTTCTCCAATTTTAAGAGTATGGCGGAAAACTAGCTAGGGAAGGATATTCAAACATTAAGATCTAATGGATGAGGTGAATACATGTCAACTGAGTTTAGTAGCTTTCTGAAAAGTCATGGAATTTGACGGTAGTTTTCATGCAGGTACAGACCACAATAGAATGGCATCGATAAACACAAAAATAGACATATTGTAGAAATAGCAAGAGCCTTGATGGCTGAGAAGGATATGCATCATTGTTATTGGGCAAAAGCGATGCACAATGTTGTATACATCATGAACAAAACTCTGACTACTAGTGTACATCAAGTTACACCTGAAGAGAAGTTTACAGGTAAAAAGCCAAACTTATCACATATGAAAGTATTTGGTTATTGCATGTGTACATCCTCCAGATGAGTTGAGGACAAAGCTTGATCCAAAAGTAGAAAAATGTATCTTCATTGGGTACTCCCTTGCGCAAAAGGGATATAAAAGTTATAACCCACTCACATGATAGGTGAAGGTAACCAGAGATGTGGCGTTTGATGAAATGTCAAGCTTCTATGTAGATTCCTAAGAAGGACTTGATCTTGACTCAAATGACAAAGGAAATGCCAAAAAATCAAGTGCAAAATCTCAAGTTTTGAGTGGACCTGATGTGTCACCAAGCAATAGTTCCAACTCAAATTCATGGAGTGGAAGATTGTATGGATTCCAGAAAATTCATCAGATACATCGAAGAAAGGTAAAGAAAAGCTTCTTGTTGGCAGTGAAACATCTACAAGTTTTGAAGACATTGATGGAGATTCAAGCAGTTCAGAATAGAGACTTGATGAGGAACTTAGATTGCCCTCTATGAAGACTCCACGAGTAAGAAGGCACATGCAAATAATACAAGGATAAGTGACCCAGGACTAAGAAGATGTGGGAGGATGTGGAATTTAGTGCAACAATTGACATATGATAGTTACATGGCTCGTCATTATGTCTACATTACCAAGGTAATACAAGATGTTCAACATTCTTGTTTTGAAGATGCAATTGGAAATGTAGATTGAGAGAAAGATATGGATGAGGAGATGACTGCACTTTATGGAAATGAAACATGGAAGCTGGTTCCATTATCGCAAGGAAAGAAACCCATGGGTTGCAAGTGGGTTTACAAGACAAAGCACAATGCTGATGGTAGCATGATGCAGATTGGGATAGTGGTATTCCAGATAGAAGATCTACTAGTGGCTTTCTGTTCTCACTTGGGAGTGCAACTATTACATGGAGCAGCAAGATGAAACCCACTGTTCCTTTGTTGAGTACAGAGGTTGAGTATAGAGATAGTGCAATGGCAACATGTGAAACCCTGTTTTTCATGCTAGTACATAACATATCGAGGTAGATTATAACTTCATTAGAGAGAAGTTATTAGTAGGTGATATTGATCTTGTTTATGTGAGATGGTGGAGATCTTAGGATATTCTTTTACCTAGAAAAAACAAGGATTTTTCAATCGACCATTCCTTTGGAATTTGGCCAAAATTGACAGCACATCGCTCCCTCCAAATCTTCCAAAGAGTCTCGCCTCTTATGGCATTCCACAGCCTGGATGCGCAGCCAACCGCCTCGCCTAACAGTGCCTGTTGCAAGTTGATTTGGTTCATGAGTCTCAATATCCACGTCACGTGGTGCCAGATAATGCGGGACTTGGGGCAATGGAAGAAAAGGTGAGCTAAATCTTCGATGCATCAATGGAAACGCTTGCACCATGGAGGTACACCGCAGATTTTGTTAGCCCTTGCATTGGACCAGATACTCTTATGCAAGATCTGCCACATGAGAACGGACTTTTTGATCTCAATTAGGGGGTGCCAAATAGACATGAACTTTAGTTCCCATCGAAGTTTGGGTCGAGAAAGGCACCATCGCTTGTTAAGGGTGTGATGAACATCTACGTTCTCTTTGAAGTTTGATGACATCAATGCCTTTGTACATAACGATATGAACAACATTGAGGTATTGATCGCGACCCTTCTCGGAAACGCAACGACCCAAATTAACGTTAACGGCAAACTTTCGAAGGCGATCCATCTTAAAAGATCTATTAGACAAGGGTGCCCTCTGGCCCCCCTTCTTTTTGCCATCGCCACTGAGGGGCTGAGCAGACTTGTGGCACATCATGTGGAGGTTGGCAATATCAAAGGCCTCCGGCTGCCTCACGACCACAGTCAAATCATCATGAGACTTTTTGCCGATGATATGAACACGTTCGTTCACAATGATAATACCAGCCTGGAGACTTTCTGGAGGTGTCTTGCTACCTTTTGTGATGCCTCTGGATCCAAAATCAACCACTCTAAGACCGCCTTTAGGGATATTGTGGGACATCATCCTGGCCTTCTCATTGATCATGGCTGTCAAATCATTCCGCAGGGCCAAATCTTTCGACTTCTTGGAATCCCCTTGGGGTTTGGCGTCTCTATGGAGCAGCGATGGAACTGGGTGCTGGCCAAACTTGAAAACAAGCTTAACTATTGGAGAGGTATGCAAATCAATCTCGCTGGACGTGCGATGGTTATCAACACGTTCCTCCTCTCTTCTACCATCTATTTCCTTTCTTGTTGGAGACCGAATGAGCAAGGCCTGTCCAAACTGAATAGTATTTGTAGAAACTTTCTTTGGACGGGCGATCATAACAGAAGGGGGGTGCCTAAAATCAAATGGGCCATCTGCACTAGCCCTAGAGATAGTGGGGGGCTTGGTATCCTGGACATCGGGTGTATGGCTAACAAACTGGCAGCCAAATGGATGATTAAGGCTTGGTGCAATAGGGAGGCCTCGTGGGCCAAGCTGATCTTCAGAAACAAGAATGAGTTGGCCCTCATGGGGTTCCCGAACTGGAAGAACCTTGACATCATGACCCTGCTATTCTCCCCGATCCCCGTCTTCCCGAAAGGCTCCAATCTCGTGTGTTCCCTTTGGAAGGGCTGGAATAAAGTCAAAAGCTTCATAAGAATTAGTGAGGACTGGAAGTGGGCGGCTGGAATCAGACAAAACGACTCTATCTGGTTTTCGATACATGGCATCAGGAGTGTGGAGTCGTGGAACATTCAAAATGCCAAGAAGTTATGGAACAAAGGATTCAAAAAATGGAAACACCTCTGGAAACATGACACCAACAGCTGGATCAACTTCGAGGATATTGACCCTCGCTTAAACATCTCCTACGAAGAATGGAACACTTTGCAAAGCAGATGCCTCGCTTGGGATCATCACAAGACTCGCCTTCTCATGGGACACGACACACCGAACTCGCTTGGTCTCAAATGGCACAATGGAAATAGCCTACTCAAAATCCCGAACATCAAAGAAACGGCTGACCTCCAGATCAGCCTCAACAAGAAGTGGTGCCTGTCTTGGACGCGGCTTCGGTGGGACATGAAATTCATGGGTATCTGGCACCCCCTTATAGAGATTAAGAAGTCTGTCCTCTTATGGCAAATTCTTCATCGAGGAATTTGGACCAACCATAAGGCTAGCAAACTTTGTGGGATCCCTCCTTGGTGCAAACGCTACCACCGTGCTATCGAAGATGTCCCACACATCTTCCTTACTTGCCCCAACTCCTACAGAATCTGGCAGACTGTTGGAATGAAAATCAGACTTCAAAGACAGCTTAGTTGGAAACAAGTCCTTTTGGGAGAAGCGATCGGCTGCTCTGCGACACTCTGGAACGCCATCAGAGGGGAAGTCCTGTGGAAAATTTGGCGGGAGAGGTGTGCTCTCAACTTCGGCGATCCCCCCAGGGAGTGGTCGATTGAGAAATCACTATTCCTCCTTGGCAAAAGGATCGTTAACAGTAAGAAATCCCCCCCCTTCAGGCACCATCAAGTCCTCCTTTTGATCAACAACAAGCTCAAACCCAAGTGGGCCCCGCATGAGGGCGATGAGAGGGTGATTAACCTTCTCTGTAATGCAACCTAGGATTCAATCAAGCTTCCCCTGCTTTGTGGGATTTGGGGGGTCCCGTGGGCACTAGTCCCCTTCTATTGTACCTTTGTTTCTTAATTTAATTCAAGTCCGGGAGAGTAGGCTATTGCCGAACTTCCTTTATATAAAACAACATTGAGGTATTTTGGAGTTGCCTTGACACCTTTTGTGTGGCATCAGGTTCAAAAATCAACCATGCTAAAACTGCTTTCAGAGCAATCCGCTTGTTAAGGGTGTTTGATGCATATAATCAACAGGACCTTTATTTATGAGTTCTACTTGGGAATTGGAGACTCTAGTTTTCAGTTATTCTGTATTGTTTCCAATTGAGGAGAGCACATTTTTCGAAGGGTAAAGGAATTTTTTTTTTTTTTTTAAATGGAGGTTCGGCCGAGGCCTACTCCCCCGGACTTTAACTTTGAAATTGCAACTGTACAAGGAAGGGCATAGTACCCATGGGACCCCCCTTATCCCACAAGAACAGGGGTTTACAAGTAGGGACCCCCCTTATCCCCCTGGCAGCAACATGTAGGGACATATGAATCCCAAAAACTGTTGTATGTGGCTGTTGGCCACCGTTTGACCATCCTTGCGGTAGTTGTGACCGCCGTTCAACCCAGTCTTGTAAGGGTAAAGGAATGTTGGAGGTCAAGCTTTTATGCCACATTCATATGTGTGTCACACGGGATATGGAGAGGACCCACATGCTACCTTTTCCATTTATGGTACACATGCGCTTCACATTGTTCATGGAGGTTTTTGATACTATGAAGGCCAAATTCTGGAAAGGGTAATGCAGTCAAAACTACCTAATTCTGTATTTCAAGTTTGTTCGAAGAAGAAAAAGAGTACTCATTGTGATTATGCTTGCTATCAAATACTCACATGTGATGGATAGCATGCTGAATTTGGCTTTTAAGAAGAACATATTTGGGATTCAATACTTACCTGCCACTATTAGAGTTTCCTCATTATATTGAGCATCAAACAGCTATTATTATCTTTCTTTCTTCAGATGAAATATGACATGAACTCCATTTCTTTTAATACCATCTGAAGTTCTTAGCAGATGCCCGAGAAAACCCAAGTGTTGTCAAAGCTAAGAAGGAATAAGCACTTCAAAGGTAGTGCATAGGGCTATGGAGTTCTTGGCAGTTGTCCATGGAAACCTGAGTAGTGTTAAAGAGAAGAAGGAATTGAGCACTTCAAAGGTAGTGCTGTTTTGTGTGATAAGAAAATATTTCCTAGGACATTTGAAGAGGAAAATAGATCGAGCATTTCTTTGAGTGCTTCCCTGATCGAGCTTCTTCCTTGAGTTGCCACAAGGTATTTGGAACCTTCAGAGATCATACACAGAAGTGTACAGCTCATATTAGAAATCTCTGTAGATTTGAAGATTCATCATAGATAAATGTATAGCTCATATTAAAAATCTCTCTAAATTTGAAGATGCATCCAATGATCCAATGTTTATACATTCAGTAGACAAGTCATTGGATATACATTGAAGATAGTGAAGAAATGAGGTTGCTTGAGAGTAACACTTTGGAGAGTACTTCTACTTTAGACTTCAGTTGAGAATTTGGAGCTTGTAGTCTTTGAAAGTACCTTCTACTCTTGATAATCGATAATCTGGAACAACAGTTATGGACATCAAAGATATACACCATGTGTTTCCCCAAAAGATGGAGGACGTTCATGCTGGCATGTGGTTTACAAACACACATACTTCATATGCATCATGGAAGATGCCTGCACCACAATTTGGACATGAATAGGCTGGTTTGTATGCAGGAGAACACTACTCAGCAGATCTCTCGGTGAGGATAACCAGTTTGTTCAAGCAAGACAATGGAGAATCATTATGCAGAAGAAGAGCATGTTGTACTTCGTGTTTTTCTTTTAATGGAGGCTCAGTCGAAGCTTACACCCCCGAGCTTCAACTTTGAAATTGCAAGTGTAGAAGTGAATGGGCATAGTACCCACAGGACCCCCTCCCGTATCCGACAAAGCAGAGGTTAGACAAGGAGACAACTTTGTAACAACTGGTTTAACTGGCATAAGCCATTACATGTCCAGCCCGGGGCTTGAACCCTAGACCTTCTCCTTTTTCTCTACAGAAAAGCATACTTGCCTTCATTTTCATGCAGAATATATGGGAAGCGGCATACTTGCCTTCATTTTCATGCAGAATATATGGGAAGCTGCTTTTGCTTTGAGTCCAAACTACAAGGCTCCCGATGGCCACACTTATGGAGTAATACCCTCGTGAAAGCAACAGAACATGATAACCGAACGCAAAATCAAAAACAAAAAAAAAAAGAAAAAAAAAAAGCAAAAAGCAAAAAGCCTCAAAGGCAATCATTTGTCATGAGAGTCCGCTCTCCACTTATCCGAAAGAGATGTATGTGTGAAACATCTCGTAACTCGGAATGGAAGAAAACAAAGAAAGCGAAAAACAAGAAAAATTCTCTTTTGTAGAAACCCATGCCATCTCACTCGCACGAGATGTAGACTTTCGGTTTATGGGGGACATAGAGCTGCCATTGTATGTGGGAATTGGGGCTTGTTCACACTAGATGGACGCCACTTGAGATTTCCATTGTTTAGGATGGGTTCATATGAAGTAGAGACAATTCCACCTCTGTCATACTATTCATCCTTGCGAGAGATGAAGTAACCTTCCTTCTTTTTTAATTCTTTGCCCATGGTACAATATTGACAATCCATTGCTTCCACATATTTTTCCTACCTCGTCTATGAAGATTATAAATCTATATAGCTTATTTTACGATTAGAAATAGGTGCAATAGACCCCTCTTTCAAGACAAACCTTTTTATCTTTACTTCTTCTCTTGTTGGAGGCTCAGCAACAAGGGCTTGTTGAAGATGGCAATGATTTGTAAAAAGTTCCTATAAGTAGAGAACCCCAATAGTAGAGGTGTGCCCAAGATCAAATGGGAAATCTGCTCTACCTTAAAGGACTTGGGTGGTATCTACAACTCCACCATGGGAGTGATGTGGTGAACAAGGAGCTAGTTTTCATGAATAAGAAAGTGTTAAGCTATGTGGACAAAAATCAATCCACAAAAGGAAGTAAGCCCAAAGCTTCGTGAAAAGCTTCAAACTTCTCCCTAGGTAGAGCTTTTGTGAAAAGATCAACAACATTATTCACTATGGGCACATAAGCCAAACTCGTCTCTTTAGCAGAGAGTCTTTTCCTGACATAATAGCCACACAAAATCAAGAGTCGCTATGAAAGTTGCACTATAATGAGCCTCACAACTGAAAATGTTCATGATAGGTTGCTTCTCGCTCAACCAAGATATGCATGAGTTGTGAAGCATGAAGAAAAAAACCTCTTGTGGACACATAAGTTTCATAACAACAATGCCTATCCAAGCTTGAAAAAGCTCATAAATTTGGTAGTATTGATACCCCCTTAGGATAAAGCAACCCAAGCAGGTGGGTACTAGTCAAGTAGATAAACATGGAGCTAAGTACTTGCCAATGCTTAACTCTTGGTCTATGCATAAATTTTCCTCATTAGGTATATTAAAAGCTAAATATCTAGTCATGTAACGCATAACTAAATCAAGCATCCAACAACTTTCTAATGGAAAACAACATCAAATGCATCTTGAACATCATGAAGACTTAACTATAACTCTGTCTACATAGGAGTGGCAATGAGTTTGTAGTCCTCAAGGCCGAATCTCTAGAATAATATGGAAATATATTTTAACCGAAAGCAATGCAAATCCTCCATCAACTTGCATAGACTTAATGCCCAAATAATGATGTAATAGGCCAAAATCTAACATTTCAAACGAAGCATGCAAATCAACCTTAAATTAAAAAATACCCTTCTTATTGGGACTAGTGAGTTGCATGTCATCCACATAAACAACAATGCTCATAGCTACATCATTTCAATGTTTGACATACAAGGTGCTTTCAATTGGACTATTTTCAAAACCATGTGCTAATTAATAACTAGCCATGTATCTTTTCAAACCAAACATGTGGTGTTTACCCAAAAACATTGTTAGAAGGTGCCAAAATTTTGGATAAACAATACACCATTTTAGACCTGTGCATGCCAAGCAAACTAGAAAAACTCAAATGAGTGAAATATACATGCCAAAGCTCTCTGCATATGAAAAAGCTTGAGAATCGTGAACTACACATGCAATGTCATTCATAAATTTTGCATAATTTGTGAGCTTATGCAGCACATGAAATAGAATTTTGGATGACTTTGTTAGCATAAAAAAATGATCATATGTCACCACAAAATGTCAATACCAAGCCATTTTTTGCTAGTTTTGATACTACCAACAGATTCTTTTTCATCCGTCGTACAAATAAAACATTCGATACAGTGAATGTACAACCACTTGTAGTAGTAAGAATAATCTTTCCAACACTCATAAGATAAGAGGAGTTGTTGGTGCATGTGAGAGTATTCGATGTAGGATATGGTTCGAGTGAAGGGAAGAAATTGTGCTACAAGGTAACATGTTTGGTTGTACCACTATCAAAATACCAAGCATCTGGGTCAGAATCAAACATAGACTTTTTATGATAAAATGGATCGTAACTCTAGTGAGTAGTAAGTGTCCATTCTTCATTTTGAAGAAGATTAGCTGACTCAATTTCAAGAGAAGGGTCCGAGTGTGTATTACTAAGTGAATGTATAAATGATAAGTAGTCAATCAAAATTATTAGCATAAAATACAGGGGGGGACCTTCTAAAAAGGGAAGAAGATCCCTGGAGAATCCTACATGTGTTCACACACATCAACACAAAAATATATCAACACAGTTAAAAGATCAAAACCATCCTATAACTACCATTAGGCTAAAAGAGCCCCCTTGGGCCTTGTAATAGCAATCAGATTTCAATAAAAAAGGGCACGGAGAACTATGCTTTACATACCACAAAACTACATCTATCTGTAGAAGAAGCTTGATGAGATAATTCTAACACATCCTATTTTTCTTAAATCGTAATGATGATGCTCAAGTTATGGTTGTTTGAAAGAAACTTAAAAATATGAAACTAACTCCATTGGCATGTTTTCGTTGTTTTGGAGAGAGTATTTTAAAATCATCTCTCAATTTAAAAGGCCCAAGTAGGGTTCATTTTTTTTCTTAATGTAAAACATGAACCAAAGAAGAAAAATGTGCTAGAAGAATTATAAAAATGATGTTACTAATCCTAGTTATACATGAACACATGAAACTAGATACCATCAAAATATCAAAATATGCATTTTGACATTTAGCAATGAGTGAAACATGTTGACATATTTTGGTAGTGATGTGTGTGAACACACTATAGGACCATGGGGGCACTTTTCTCCCTCTTTAGGAGATTTTTTTCCCTTGGCTTGTATATACATATGCCTATAACCCTAATGCGTCACTTATCTTTGTACATTTAGTTGGTAATACATTCAATATTGTGTGTTGTGCTCCAACGTTCTTATTCTTCTTCTTCTTCCTTATGCTATTTGTCTGCTTCTAGATACCTCAAAATCCAATAATTGGTATCACAACATGTCGCCACTTCATCTAGCGTGTCATTGAAAACCCTCCTATCATAGTCTCATAATTGAATGAAAATTGGTGAGCATGCTAAGGAAAATTAGGAGTTCAAATCGTCTTTACTCAGTGACACTAGTATTTTGATCTCAACTCATTTTCACCTCCAAATGCGCTATCATAGTGCTTATGTAGGCAATTTTTTTCTTCGGTGCCAAACATATATATACAAGTTTTTCTTTGCCAGTACAAGCACCTCAAAGTTTGCTAAAGGTTTAGCAGAGCTGTACAAGTAGTTATGTTCAACTTTTGAGACACAATCATTTTGTTGGTTGTTGAAGACAAGTTGGATGGCACTAATTACCCATTATGGGCATATATGATGTGTCATGTATTGGTGACAAAAGGACTATGGAATATTGTGAAAGATGTTGAAAAACAACCTACTACACTTGCAAATACAATTATTGAAGACGATGTAGATGGTGTTGAAGATGATGATATTCAAATTCTTGTTTGCGCACTTACTATAGAGCAACTTTGATGGGATGGTAGAGATGCTTAGGCACATGCATTGATAGCTTTGTCTATCAAACATGCCATTATCCCTCATATTCACTCGTGCAAAATAGCAAAGGATGCTTGGGATACACTTACCACTTTATACTCGGCAAGAAATGAGGCTCGTGTTGGTTACCTCTGAAAATATTTGAAGAGTGAGCATATGAATGAAGGAGATTCTATGGAAATTTTTTTGACAAAGATCAAAGATTTGAAAAAGCAGTTGATTTCTATAGATGAAGTCTTCCCATTTGGTTCAGTTGTGCAGATTGTTCTTCGTGATCTTCCTTATTCATTTTAGAGTTTTGATTCTACTCTTTGGTTGATGATGGAAGGAAATCCAAATGCCTTAACATTTGAGGAGTTAGTTTATGTTTTATTTTAGGAACATCAGTCTAAGAAGAAAAATTCCATTATGTGTGTTGTAGATCAAGCTTTCTTAGCTATTTAGAAGGGCAAAGGTGAATGGAGTTCATCTACAAGTAAGCTACTAATTTTAAAAGAAAAAATAGTTCTACAAATACCATAAAGAAAATGATCATGTCATAAAAAGTTGTCCAAAATTGGCTGCAAAAGAGGCAAAGAAGAAAGACGTTGGAATGGTAGTTGTAGATGCCTTTACACGTAAAACAGAGTGTGCTAATCTTATGCCCAATGAAGAATGGCCATTTACCACTTTTTTGTAGCTATGAACGATCTTCTCATGAACATTGTATGTTTGTAGTGTGGCAACCAAAGATATTACATTATAGCAAAGTTTCTTGAGTTCACTTAAGCCTACCCCTATAGGGAATACTCTCACATGTGCTAACAACTCCTCTTATCCTATAATGGGAGTTGGTAAGACCATTGAGACTATTGTTGATGGTAGTTCTTTCACATTCTCAGATGCTTTGTTAGTGCCAAGGATCAAGAAGAATTTGTTGTCAGTATTAGCATTAGCCAAGATCGGCTAGGTTATCAAATTTGTTGATGACAAATGTACAATTCATGATCTATCAAATGGCAATGCTATTATTTCTTTTTTCATTCCATATCGTGGGTTGTATAAGCTCATAGAATATGCAAAATCTCTCAATGATTCAACATGTGCAATACAAGATTCTCAGGCTATTTCAGATGCAAAGGTTTGGTGTGCACGCTTTGGTCATCTCAATTTTGCTTGTTTTCTATGCTTGTAGAAATCTAAAATCATGTCCTCTCTACCAAAACTTGATGCACCTAGAAAACATGTTTGCGAAGGGTGTATTTTAGGCAAAATGAAGCATTCCTCCTTCCCAAAAAATGGTTCAGTATGAGCTACTCAGAAATTGTAGCTTGTTCACAGTGATGTTTGTGGTCCTACAAACACCTTTATTTTGGGAACTACCTTTACTTCATGACTTTAATTGATGATTTTGTGATGTTTGTGGTCCTACAAACACCTTTATTTTGGGAACTACCTTTACTTCATGACTTTAATTGATGATTTTTCTAAGAACGCATGGGTGTATCCATTGAAAGGAAAGTTCAAACTGTTTAGTTTCTTCAGATAGTTTTTGGTTTAAAATCTATCAACATGTAAAATGGGCACCCTTGGTTTTAATCAAGGGGGGATACATGTCTTCTAATTATAATGCATTTCTTACTGAACGTGGGTAAAACATTAGTGTACAATGTCATATACACCTTAACAGAATGGATTTTCTAAAAGAAGAATAGGTCTCTTATGGAGATGGCAAGATGTATGGTCAAAAGTCATGCTTTACCACAACTTCTGGTTTGAGGTTGTTATGTGTGCAAAATATGTACTTAATAGGTGTCCCACCAAAGCATTGCACTCCATCAACCCATATAAGGCTTGGCATGGTTGCAAGTAGTTTGTTGCTCATCTGCATGTCTTTGGTTCTCTAGCATATGCATTAGTGCTCGAACAAAAAGACAAAAGATTGGATGATAAATCATTAAAATGTATTTTTGTTGGGTATAGTTCTGAAAGAAAAGGATATCATCCGTATCATCCACATAATAAATGCATTTTGGTTAGTCACGATGTTGTTTTTGTGGAAGATGCAATTTAGACATTACTTTCATGTACTAAGGAGACATCCGTTAGCTCCAAAGATATGTATGACACTTTATTACCTCTTTTTATAGGTGGATGGTCAAGTGCTAGTCCAAATGAGGCAAATTCTCAACCTTTATAGGTTTCACATGATGGTGCAAATCATTCCATTTCTGATGCATATTTACATGATGTACTTATTAATGAGAGGGATCATATAGAGGAGGAAAAACTATTCCTAATGCAAATTTACATGATGCACTTATTGATGAGGGTGTTGATATAGAGGAGGCAAAAAATATGAACTTATTGATGAGAGGGCTGATATAGAGGAGGCAAAAACTAGTGTAGACTTTGTGAGATAGCAAATTAGATGCACCTTTGTCATATCATACTCATTGAGGCTCTCATAGTGCTTATTTTGCATCAGATTGCTATGAAATGGCTGTCTCTAGTCTTCATGATAAGAAGGAGAATATTTCTTTTGATGAAGCACTAAGTTCAAAAAATTGGATGGTTGTTATGCAATCAGAATATGATGCTATTATGAAGAATGGAATTTGATTTATGTGATTTTCCTCTAGGCAAGTAGGCCATTGGCACTAAATGGGTATATAAGTTGAAGTGTAAGCCTGATGGAATAGTTGATAGGTATAAGGCTAGGCTTGTTGCAAAAGGTTATGCTCAAAAGAGAGGCATTGATTTTGATGCAACTCATGCCGAATGACCACTGTTTGTAGCATCTATGCACTTGAAACTCATCATGGTTGGAATGCACATCATTTGGACATTAAAACTACATTTCTAAATGGTGACCTACATGAAGAAGTGTATGTGTTAAGTCCCTTGTTTTTGTATAGAAAGAGCATGAAAACAAGGTATATAGGTTGAAAACGGCATTATATGGTTTGAAGCAATCACCATGTGCTTGGTATGAAAAGATACATGCCTACTTGATTGCACATGGTTTTGAGAACAGTCCAACTGAGAGCACCTTATATGTTAAGTGTGACAATGATGTGCTTGTGATCATTGATATCTATATTGATGACATGCTGCACATTGGTCCTAATGAGAATCATATTGCTGATTTTAAGGCTGATTTGCATGCCTCTTTTTTGAGATGTCAGATTTGTGAAGAGATGGATAGGTATGTGCTTGAAGATGAAGAGGTGTTGCAAAATCCTTGATCTACACCAGCCAAATGAACTCCAGAAGTATATGGTGGGCCCTTTTAGCTTGCCAATGGATGTATTAGACACCCTATGTACCTTGGAAGATCACTCTCAAAAAGATAGATCAAAACAGATAAGTTGGAGTTAGCTCAGAGGTGAAAACTTGCTATTCTTGGTTCATACACCTGTCCAGTGTTTTGCATAATTCTCTGAGCACAGCAGCATTTAGCTTAATTCCTCTTGGGAAAGTCTAGTTAACTTAAAGAGCTAACTTTCAAGAGTAATCGCATCAAAAATAATAAACCACACACTGAGAATGAGTTTTAACAAGTGATGACATCATCCCGATTTTCACGGGCTGCTACAGTTTGAGACCAATGAGCAGAAAAATGAGCATAACTCAAAATTTAGGAATCCAATGATTATGAAAATTTGTATGGTTATACTAGACAGTAACCGAAATCCAAAAAGTTTTAAATCATTGCATTTGGATAAGTAACCACTGAGAAATGGCTCTGACAAGATGAGTAAAAAAGTCGGGTACCTGACAGAGAAGTGAAGATGAACAGACCCTGTTGACTTCAACTGAACATAACTGAAGATTGCAACATCCAAATGACATGCAAATTTGTGAGCATATAGAAGACTTATAGAGCTAACTTTACCAAGTTAAATCACTGAAAAGGATGCACCAAGCTCAGAGAAAACATCTCTGCAATCTGACTGAGAAAACTGAGAGTAATGGCAGTGAGTAGTACACTTCACAAGAACATGGAAAGATGAACTCAAATAATCATGAAAATGAAAGTATATTGCTTGTACAATACAATGACTTACTGATACATATGTGTGCGTTGTAATCACACCTTGATATGGCATAAAGCTCAGCTCTTGGAGGTCTTCACATAGGTCTCTCTAACCAGGACTAAAACTGCCATCTATTTATAGTTGATTTTGGGAGGCTAACTTCCCTCAATCACTCTCCAATCAATCAATGATTGATTTGATTCTCTACCTACCACAAATCACGAATTCGTGGCTCCTCTTTCCATTCTTGATCAAGTGGACTCAACCACTTAAGATTCTTTCACTTTTACATTAAGCAAACTCTTCAAAAAATTACAAGAGGTAGTTCACAAGTGAACTTTACATAGTCTTCTTTTTAAAGCTTCTTCTAAGACTTTGTGAGACTCAAGCCAATACTTAGGCTTGTCATAGACTTGCTCCAATAGCTCCCCCTCAAGCCAAGTATGCTTGAGGTCTTCAATCTTCCAAGATTACCTGCAAACCAATCATAGCCTTGAATTTGCAAAGCTTTGTACCATCCAATGCTTTGGTTAGAATATCTGCACATTGTTGATGAGTGGACACATATGATATTTGAATTTCTTTGCTTAGAACCTTTTCTCGTACATAGTGATAATGAACTTCAATATGTTTAGTCCTTGCATGAAAAATAGGATTAGCAGCCAAGTGAATAGAACTCATATTGTCACCAAAAATAGTTGGAGTTCCAAATTCCAATCCAAGATCTTTGAACAATGTCTTCATCCACATAGCTTCTTGTGTAGCTATGGCAAGACCTCTATATTCAGCTTCAGTAGAAGAGAGAGCAACTGTGGGTTGCTTCTTGGATGACCATGAAATAAGCTTTGAACCTGCAAAGGTAAGATAACCTGAAGTGCTCCTTCTATCTTCCTTCGAGCCAGCCCAATCTGCATCAGAAAATAGCTTCAAACCTAAATCAGATACATAAGGATAATAAAGTCCTTCATTTATGGTTCCTTTGAGATACTTGAGAATCCTTTTGGCAGCATCCATATGTGGTTTCCTTGGTGTGTGCATAAATTGGCTTAGTACACTCACATTGTAACATATATCTACTCTTGTCAATGTGGCATAGTTGAGACTACCCACTAGACTTTGATATGATGTGATATCCTCTATGAGTTCACCTTCATGTGAGCTCAATTTGTGATTGACCTCCATTGGAGTACCTGCAATCTTACAATCTTGCATCTTGAATTTTGCCAACATGTCCTTAATGTACTTTCTTTGAGTAGGAAACAAACCATGACCTTTGTAGACAACTTCCAAACCTAGGAAGTAGGTAAGTGAACCCAAATCACTTATCTTGAACTCTTCTCTCATCTGATCTTTGATCTTCTTCATACCGTCTGCATCATTTCCTGTCAATATAATATCATCTACATATACACATAGGTAGATGACCTCAGAATTACTCTTTTTAATAAAGAGTGAAGGATCTGCCTTGCTTGGTTGAAAGCCTTTGTCCTGCAAGAATGAAACAAGCCTGAAATTCCAAGCTCTTGGAGCTTGCTTGAGACCATACAATGCTTTGTTAAGTTTACACACATAATCAGGATAAACTTGATTCTCAAAACCAGGTGGTTGTGCCATATATACCTCTTCTGTTATCCAACCATTCAAGAATGCATTCTTTACATCTAGTTGAAGTATCTTCCAATTCTTGGAAGAGGCAATACTAATCAAAACCCTAATAGTAGGCATCTTTGCCACAGGGGAGAAAGTCTCCTCATAATCAATTCCCTGAGTTTGTGCAAAGCCTTTTGCTACAAGCCTTGCCTTATACCTGTTAATGGAACCATCAGAATTCTTCTTGAGTTTATAGACCCATCTTGAGCCTATTACCTTCATGGATGAAGTCTTGGGCACCAAATCCCAAGTGTTGTTTTCCTCAAGTGCTTCAATCTCTTCCTTCATTGCATGCTTCCATTTTGTTTTTGCTTTGGCCTCTTCAAATGATGATGGCTCCTCTTGGTTTATGTCCTGTGCTATGTAGATAGAATGTTTAGTTACTAATGAGGTGTCAAACCCATACCTTTCTGGTTTTTTCTTTTTCCTCATAGATCTTCTTAGGCCATGATGTGATGATTCTGCCTCATGTCCAAGTTCCTGCAATTTTGCTTTACCTTTAGACTTCCATGCTTTGATCTTTTCCATATGAGATTCTTCATCATCCTCTGAGGTGTCTTGTTCTTCAATCTTTGGTTGTTCTCTACCAAGCTTTGGAAAATCTTCTTCAAGATCATATGGTAAATTGATCTTTCTGCATGAATCGTCATACCATGAATTGTTCTCATCAAAAACTACATCTCTGCTTACCAAGAATCCTTTGTTGGTAGGGTTGTATAACCTGTAGCCCTTTTGATTGTTGTCATATCCAATAAATACACACCTTTCTGCCTCTGGATCCATCTTGCCTCTAACCTGTGAAGGAACATGAGCAAAAGCAATACATCAAAAAATTTTACAATGATCTAAGCTTGGTCTTCTTCCATTCCAAGCCTCATATGGAGTCATCCCATCAAGGGATTTTGAAGGCAACCTGTTAATCAAGTAAGTGGCTGTAGATACAGCCTCAGCCCATAAGTAATTAGGTAAATGCTTTTCATTTAACATAGACCTTGCAGCTTCAACAATTGTCCTATTACTCCTTTCTGCCACTCCATTTTGCTCAGGAGTGTACCTTGTAGTTACCTCTCTTTTGATTCCTCTTTCTTGAAGAAAAGAATCAAAATCATGGGAGAAGTCTTCTCCCCCTCCATCTGACCTTAGCCTTTTTAGTGATTTACCTGTTTGATTCTCCACAAGAGCCAAATATCTTTTGAAACATGAAAAAACTTCATCTTTGTGTTTCATAAAGAATAGGATAGTCCATCTACTGCAATCATCAATAAAGGAAACATAATACCTTGATCCAGATATTGAAGCTTCCTTGCTAGGTCCCCATACATCTGTATGAACCAATTCCAAGAGATCTCCATGCATATAACCTTTCTTCATGAATGGTAACCTGTGAGACTTTCCAAATTGACATGCACTACACTTATAAATCATATGTTATTTTGACAAATTAGGAAGTCCAAGTACACTTTGGTCCCTGCAGATTTGCTTTAATGACCTTTCACCAATATGTGCTAACCTTTTGTGCCATACTTCCAATTATGTGAGTGTCTGACTACCATAATTAAAGAGAGCAATGTTTCTAGTGTCCTGTAATTCAAATGTGAACAATCTACCTGTCTTTTCACCTTTTGCAATTTTTCTGAATCCTTGACTTGGATCTTCAACAAATGCTCCTGCCTTTGTGAACCTGACTTGCAACCCTTTCTCTACTATCTGCCCAACACTTATCAAATTCTTTGTAATGGTAGGGACATAGAGTACCTTACTGAGTAGGTTGATGTTTCCATCAGGTGCTTTGACATTGCCTATTTTCTCCACAGGATGTTTTGTATCATCTCTTGTTTGTACCTCATGCTTATTCCTTGGATCTTCTAAATCTGATAGGAGTGCCACATTTCCTACCACATGATTTGAACAACCTGAGTCTATGTAGAAAACATGCTCATCAGATTTACCTTGTGGCATAGCCATGTTCATGATCAATAATGAATCTTCTTTGTTTGAGTCTTCTGTGTAGTTATTGTAGTCTCTCCTTCCTTTGTAGCCTCCTTGATAGTTTGAATGATTGTATTGTTGTAGTTGCCATGATAGTTGTTGAACCTTCCTCTTGAATAGCCATAACTTCCTCTATTGTATCCTCTTCCTCTTTGATTCCTGGAATTCCTAAAGCAATTTTTAGTTGTATGATTAGTTAGTCCACAAATAGAACATGAGTTGGAGTCTTGGGATCTCCCCCTGCCTTGTCTACCTCCTCTTCCTCTACCTCTGCCATGTCTTCCTCTACCTGCATAGTTAGCTTGATATGTACCTGCTTTATCATCCACTTTCTTTGCCTTTCCTTTGTTATCTTTGGACTTGCTTTTATCAGTGTATAAAGCTGAAGATTGATTACCTTTAGAGCTTTCTCCATTTTTGATAAGCTTTGCCTCTTGAGTAAGTAGTTGTCCAATGAGTGTATTGAAATCAGGTACATGCATGTCCATGTACAAATCCATAGCTGTGGTGAATGCTTCCCACTTGTCATCTGCCTTCAAGCCATTGATGACCTGCCTTACAATTTGCTCTTCATCTATTACCTCTCCAATACTTCCCAAGTGATCTGCTATGTCCTTGAGCTTTGTGACAAAATCAGTCACATTTTGTTTGGGAGCCTTCTTGAGAGTTGTGAAATCCAGCCATAGTTGATGCTTCCTAGCTTTAGTACTTGAAGAAAAGAAAGCTTCAAGTGCATCCCACACTTCCTGAGATGTCTTACAACTTCTAATGTGAGGCAACAAAAAATATGAGATAGAGTTGAGGAGATAAGACCTTGCAAGTGCATCCTTGGAGCACCATGTGCTCAATCTTTCTTGCTCTTCTTGTGTTGGTTGACTTTTGTTCCTGAAACTTGGCATAACTTCATCTCTAGCCACATAACCATATAGACTTCTACCTTGGAGATAAGCTTCCATTCTTAATGACCAAGCTGAGTAGTTACCTTTGTCCAATTTGTCAATTGATGAAGGAAATCCATCTGCCATGTTGTCCAACCTTGCTCTGATACCACTATGAAGAGATGGATAGGTATGTGCTTGAAGATGAAGAGGTGTTGCAAAATCCTTGATCTATACCAGCCAAATGAACTCCAGAAGTATATGGTGGGCCCTTTTAGCTTGCCAATGGATGTATTAGACACCCTATGTACCTTGGAAGATCACTCTAAAAAAGATAGATCAAAACAGATAAGTTGGAGATTGCTCAGAGGTGAAAACTTGCTATTCTTGGTTCATACACCTGTCCAGTGTTTTGCATAATTCTCTGAGCACAGCAGCAATTAGCTTAATTCCTCTTGGGAAAGTCTAGTTAACTTAAAGAGCTAACTTTCAAGAGTAATCTCATCAAAAATAATAAACCACACACTGAGAATGAGTTTTAACAAGTGATGACATCATCCCGATTTTCATGGGCTGCTACAGTTTGAGACCAATGAGCAGAAAAATGAGCATAAATCAAAATTTACGAATCCAATGATTATGAAAATTTGTATGGTTCTACTAGACAGTAAGTTGAATCCAACAAGCTTTAAATCATTGCATTTGAATAAGTAACCACTGAGAAATGGCTCTGACAAGATGAGTAAAAAAGTCGGGTACCTGACAGAGAAGTGAAGATGAACAGACCCTGTTGACTTCAACTGAACATAACTGAAGATTGCAACATCCAAATGACATGAAAATTTGTGAGCTCCTCTTTCCATTCTTGATCAAGTGGACTCAACCACTTAAGATTCTTTCACTTTTACATTAAGTAAACTCTTCAAAAAATTACAAGAGGTAGTTCACAAGTGAACTTTACATAGTCTTCTTTTTAAAGCTTCTTCTAAGACTTTGTGAGACTCAAGCCAATACTTAGGCTTGTCATAGACTTGCTCCAACAAGATTTGGGGCATTTGCATCATTATTTGGGCATTAACTTTATGGAATTTGATGGTGGTAGATTAGTGTCAAAAAAAATATATTGACATATTATTACAACATTTTGGCCTTGAATATTTCAAACCTATCGCTACTCCTATGGAAATAGGTTTCTAGTTGAGTCTTCATGATGTTGGAGATGCATTTGATGTTGTTCTCTATCAACATGCTATTGGATGCTTGATTTACTTATGCATAACTTGGCCGATATTCAGTTTGTTGTCACATAGATGAATAGGTTTATATAATGCCGGGGTGTCAAACATTGGCAGGGAGTTAAGTACATCTTTCACTTCTTGAGTGGTGCTTGAATATTTGGATTGTTTTATCCCAAGGGGGAATCACTACCACCAGATTTAGATGCTTTTTCTAACTCTATCTCAGTTAGTTTCTATGAAATTGGTGTGTTCACTAGTGGTTTTTGCTTCATGCTTGGTAGCTCATGCATATCTTGGCTCAGCAAGAAATAGCCTAGAATGGCCACATCTAGTTGTGAGGTTGAGTATAGCATAGCTTTCAGAGTTACTGTTGTGTGTGGCTCAAACTCCTTTTGGTTGGTATGGATGTTGGTGAGTCTTTTGCCACCACCATCTTGGCTGACAATGAGAGCGCATTCGCAGTTGCAAGGAACCTTATGTTCCATGCTTGCACAAAGCACATTGAGTTGCATCGTCATTATGTTAGGGAGAGGTTTTCCACTAGGGAGATCAGTTTGGCATATGTTCCCACACATGATAACACTATAGATCTTTTCATAAAGGCTCTAACTCAAGAGAAGTTTAAAGCTTTTTGCAAAGCTTTGAGCTTGATTCCTTTTGTGTATTGATATCTTTTGACATATCTTAGCACTTCCTTATATATGAGTGCTAGCTCCCTGTTCATGGCATCACTTGTTGTCGCTGCGTATACTGCGAAATTTCTCCACACCACAAGAACTAAGCTAGAGTGATATTAGAACACCTCTATAATCATCAATAGCTTAGCAACCTTTCTGAATTTGAAAACTTCACTACTGTGTTTAGTGAAATTAAAAATTCTCTTTACAAAAAACTTTGCCTTTTCATCAAGCTTCAATTCTGATCTCCTTTACCTCAAACTTTACAATTTTGTGCTTACTTACTGTTAGATAATCTTTCAGTCACTTAACTGTACCAAAACTGTGTTCTAAACTCATCGAAATCTCATCAGAACTCCACTGGACTGTTACCATAATGTCACCGTAATTGCACTGGAATTTTACCGAAATCAACTATAATTCTCTTTGTGATTACTTCAAATGATTGTGAATGAAGTAAGAAGTAATACTTGAGCTTCCTTCAGTGAATGGACTGTATCTGAAGTTTGAGAAAAAACTTCACTAGTTTTGGATGCCTTTATTGTCAGACTCACTACTGTGCGTACATGTCCCGTTTCACAGAAATCTTTTGGTCAGTTTGTAGTTGAGACTAGTAGCTTCAAAATGAGCTATCTTTCATGAAAAACTTTACACTATACGGTGAGATCTAACTTGTAGAAGTATCGTAAAAGTGTACACTGACAAAACTGTAACTGTTAACTAACTTTCACAGTGAAATGAAAATACTTTGAAATCTTCACACAAGAAGAATATGCTCAATTCTTCTACACAAACATGTGTTTTCTATTAGAGAAGATTTGTACAAAATGGCTTGGCCTTCCTTTGCTCATAGCCATGGAAAACTCTCCTATACTGAGTAGTTATTCCTTACCATGTCTCTTACAGATGAATACTTGATAGTTGAGGTTCTACTATTCATCTCTACACTTACGCACTCTCACGTCTACTACATGCGCTTACTTCTAAGCACTCTCTCTCTCATATATTTTCTTCTTATGCAAACTCACTTATATATACATATTTGTTCCGAGATTCAAAACTCGTAATTCTAGAATTTTCTATGCACTATGTTATAGGTGTGAATTTGTCCCTTCACTAAGGATTTGGTTTTTCTGAATGCTTTGTTTTTACTTCTCTTCGTCTTTCTTTATCCTTCATATGTCTTCATGTCTTTATGTCTAATTAGTGAGTCAATCTTCAACAGCCCCCCCTCAATCACTAATTTGCATCCTCTGATCTTTCATATATTCTTCTTTTCTTTTATTCCTGCCATTTCTTTGAATCTGCATGTCTTTACTCCATCCAAGCTCTTTGTCATAATATCTGCAATTTGATCTTTTTTAGGAGTGTATATTATTTCAATCTCCTTCTCCATTACCTTTTCCTTCAAGAAATGGTATTGAATCTCTATGTGCTTTGTTCTTGCATGAAATAGTGGATTTGCTGCAAGATACAACAAGCTCATATTGTCTCCATGTATGATAGGTATACCTTGATCAATACCCAAACTTTTGAACAAGGTTTGCATCCATATCACTTCTTTAGCTTCTTCTACAAGTCCTTTATACTTGGCTTCAGTTGATGATAAAACCACTGTATGTTGCTTCTTTGAACACTAGCTGACAAGCTTATCTCCTAGGTATATCATATACCCATGTGTTGATCTTCTATCATCTTGACTTCCTCCCCAATCTGAGTCACTGTATGCTCTCAGCTTTATATCTGATGTAAAGGGATAATATAATCCTTCCTTTATAGTTCTTTTTATATATCTAAGAACTCTTTGTCCTGCAACCCAATGTTGATCCTTCGGACAACGCATAAACTGTGAGAGAACTCCCACTGCATAACTGAGATCAGGTCTTGTTAGTGTAGCATAAATCAAGCTTCCCACTAAAAATTGATACTTCCTCATATCTTTAAACTCTGCACCATCATATTTGCTGAGTTTATGATTTACCTCAAGTGGTGTTGAGGTTTCTCTGCAATTCTCCATATTAAACTTCTTCAATAAGTTCAGAAGATACCTTTCTTGTGACACATATATGCCATGATCTGTATAAGTGACTTCCATTCCAAGAAAGTATGATAACTTTCCCAGATCACTTATCTCGAACTCTTTCTCAAGTAATCTCTTTACTTCTTTGATTCCTTCATGTGAAGTATTTGTGATTATAATGTCATCTACGTAAATACAAATGTAGATCATACCTTCATCTGTTCTCTTAATGAGTAGAGTTGCATCTGCCTTTGAACTTTGATATCCTAGTTCATTGAGATACTTCACAAGTCTATAATTCCAAGCTCTTGGAGCTTGCTTCAGTCCATAGAGTGCTCTTCTTAATATGCAAACATGATTTGGACGACTGGAACTTACAAACCCTTCAGGTTGTTCCATGTAGACTTCATCTGATATATATCCATTTAAAAATGCATTCTTTATATCCAACTGACTTAGCTTCCATCCTTTTGATGCTACTATAGCAATCACTATCCTTATAGTTGACATCTTTGCCACTGGGCTGAATGTCTCATCATAATCTATGCCATGCGTCTGAGCATAACCTTTGACCATCAGTCTAGCTTTGTATCTGGCTATTCTTCCATCTGCAAGTTTCTTAACTTTGTAAACCCATTTATTTCCAATCACTTTCTTACCATTAGGTTTTGGAACAAGTTCCCAAGTCTTGTTCTCCTCAAGTGCATTGAACTCTTCTTTCATTGCTTCTTCCCATTGTTTCTTACCTTTTGCTTCACTATAATTCTGAGGTTCTTCATCTTCTTTTACTAAGTAGGCATAGTTTTTTTGAGTCAAATAAGAAGTATCATAGGAAAACCTTGTTGGTTGTTTCCTTAGCCTATTTGACCTTCTTGGTTCAAACTCTTCATGTGTATCTGAATACACTTCTTCATCAAATCTCGATTCATCTTCATTTTGCATAGTTGATCCAATCTTGGATGTACTTGCCTGCATATAATCTTCATCTCCATTTACCTGCATATGTGATTTAACTTTTTCATTTCTTCTTACCTCTTCTTCAGATGTTTCATCATCATACTTTATGTGTGCATACCAAATCTTTCCTTCATCAAATGTCACATCTCTGGAAACAATAAACTGTTTGGTTAAAGGATTCCATAACCTGTAACCCATCTGCTTTTCATCATATCCAATGAACACATATTTTTCAGCTTTTGGTTCAAGCTTATGTCTAAGCTTTGATGGTACATAAGCATAGGAAACTGATCCAAACACTTTGCAATGATCAAGTGTTGGTTTCTTACCCCACCAAGCTTCATAAGGGGTCATTCCATTTAAAGTTGTACATGGTAATCTGTTTACTAGATATGTAGCTCTATTAACAACCTCAGCCCAAAGATAATTTGGACAATTCTTCTCCTTTAACATTGCTCTGGCAAACTCAACTAGAGTTCGGTTTCTCCTTTTTGCTACTCCATTTTGTTGCGGTGTATATCTGCAAGTTATCTCTCATTTGATAGCTGCATTCCAGAGATAATCATTGAATTCTCGAGAAAAATATTCTCCTCCTCCATCAGACCTTAGCCTTTTGAGTTTTTGTCCTGTAAGTCTTTTAGCATATGCATGAAAATGCTTGAAAGCTCCAAACACTTCTGATTTCTCTCTCAAAACATAAAGAGTTATTCATCTTGTCGCATCATCAATAAAAAGAATGTAATACCTTGATTCACTGATAGATCCTTCTTTTGTTGGTCCCCATACATTTGTATGTATGAGCTCTAGCAAACCATCATGTTTGTAACCATTTTTATGAATTGGTAGCCTGTGTGCCTTTCCCAATTGACACGCTTCACATTTATGAATCATATGTTGACTTTTGGTATTTGGTAACCCTTTTAGAGATTGATTTTCCACCATCACTTTGATTCCTTTTTCATTAAAATGTCCTAACCTTTTATGCCAAAGGTCTAATTCTGTAAATACTTCATCACCATGTGTGATCAAGGCTTGACCAACATTCCCTTGCACTTTAAGAGTAAAAAGTCTACCTTCCTTCTTACCATAGACAATTTGATTGTATCCATTCTCTGGATCTTCAATAGATACTCCTTGATTGTAAATCTGACTTGAAAACCTTTTTCTACTATCTATCCCACACTGATCAGATTCTTTGGGATTGCTCGAACATACAAAACATTTGTTAGCAGGTCAGCTCCATTCTTGCACTTTACTTTTCCAATTGACTGCACATTATGTTTTGTGTTATCACTTGTTTGTACTGTATGATTTGAAATACCTCCTTCCAATTTTTGATAATAATTCTATATTTCCTAACAAATGATTTGAACAACCAGAGTCAATATAGAATACCTTGAGGTCTTCATTTTTTGACACACTTATCGAATTCATCATTAATGTTGTATGATTGTCATTCTGCGTATCATTTGCATAGTTGTAGTAGGTGTGATAATAATTCTATATTTCCTAACAAATGATTTGAACAACCAGAGTCAATATAGAATACCTTGAGGTCTTCATTTTTTGACACACTTATCGAATTCATCATTAATGTTGTATGATTGTCATTCTGCGTATCATTTGCATAGTTGTATTAGGTGGTGTTGTAAGACTGATTCTATCCCCAACTTCTTGCTCCACCTCTACCATATCCGCCTCTTTGGCTTTGTCTACCTCTTTGATATCTTCCGCCTCTGCCTCTGCTATTGTTGTTCTGATTCTGACTTGGTCCTTGAGAATTATGCCAACAATCATGAGCCAAATGATTTCTTAATCCACAGATCCAACAAGTCTTCTTGTTGTTATTCTGATTACCTCTTCCTTTTGTATTACCTCTGCTTTTACTTCTGGCATTACCTCTTCCTCTTGCATAATTTTCTTCAATAGTCATCTCTTCTTCATTCTTTTCTTTACCTTTATCACATTTCTTCTTACTCTTTGCGTACATAGCTGAACTATGTCCTTTATCTCCATCTGTCTTCAAATCTTGCGCAAATGTTAGCATTAGTCCAAGCAACTGATTTAAATCTGGTACAAAAGGATTTAATGAAAGTTCAATTGAGAGTATGAAAGGTTTCCACCTTTCATCTCCTCTCAATCTTGCAAGCAATTGCACTATTAACCTGTGGTCTTCGATATCCTCATCAATAGATCCAAGATTGTTTGCCAAGTCCTTCATCTTAGTGACATAATCACTAATGCTTTGAATTTGCTTTTTCTTGAACGTCGTAAACTTTGACCATAAGCTAGCCTTCCTATCTTTCGTAGTGTTTTGGAAATGATTTTTCAATGCACTCCATATATCTTCCACTTTTTCCAAACCTCTAATATGTGGTAACAAATGATCTGTGATGGTATTGTAGATATAAGCTCTTGCCGTTGCATCTTTCTTCTGCCATAGCTTTAAGGCTTCTAACTCTTCTTTCTTTGGTTGACTGTCGTCTCCAAAAGTAAGCTTCTTTTCTTCTCCATTCATAAACCTTTACCCTTGAGAATGACTTCGGAACGCTTCTCTGATGTCGTTTGTTGTTGATAACCTCAACTTTCACCTTTCCAACAAAGAATTCTTCAACTTCTCTTGTATCTGTACTTCCGTTTACTCTTGAGGACCTTTCTGCTCTGATACCACTTGTTGGCGCTGTGAATACTGCGAAATTTCTCCAAGCCACAAGAACTAAGCTAGAGTGATATTAGAACACCTCTATAAGCATCATTAGCTTAGCAACCTTTCAGAATCTAAAAACTTCACTACTATGTTTAGTGAAATTCAAAATTCTCTTTACAGAAAACTTCGACTTTCCTTTAGGCTTCAATTCTGATATGGTTTACTTCAGACTTTACAATTTTGTGCTTAGATAATCTTTCAGTCACTTAACTATACCAAAACTCTGTTCTAAACTCATTGGAATCTCACCGGAACTCCACCGGACTGTTACCGGAATGTCACCGTAATTGCACCAGAATGTTACCAGAATCAACTGCAATTCTCTTTGTGATTACTTCAAATGATTGTGAATGAAGTTAGATGTAATACCTGAGCTTCCTTCAGTGAATGGACTGTATCTGAAGTTTGAGAAAAAACTTCACCAGTTTTGGATGCCTTTACTATGAGACTCAGTACTGTGCATACATGTCTCGTTTCACAGAAATCTTTTGGTCAGTTTGTAGCTGAGACTAGTAGCTTCAAAATGAGCTATCTCTCATGAAAAAAATTACACTATTGAGATCTAACTTGTAGAAGTACCGTAAAAGTGTACACTGACAAAACTGTAACTATTAACTAACTTTCACAATGAAATGAAAATACTTCGAAATCTTCACACAAGAAGAATACACTCAATTCTTCTACACAAACATGTGTTTTCTATTAGAGAAGATGTGTACAAAAGGGCTTGGCCTTCCTTTTCTCATAGCCATGGAAAACTCTCCTATACTGAGTAATTATTCCTTACCAACTCTCTTACAGATGAATACCTGACAGTTCAGGTTCTACTATCCATCTCTACACTTATGCACTCTCGCATCTACTACATGCACTTACTTCTAAGCACACTCTCTCTCATATAATTTCTTCTTATGCAAACTCACTTATATATACATATTTGTTCTGAGATTCAAAACTCGTAATTTTGGAAGTTTCTATGCACTAAGTTACAGGCGTGAATTTGTCCCTTCACTAAGGCTTTGGTTTTTCTGAATGCTTTGTTTCTACTTCTCTTCGTCTTTCTTTATCCTTCATATGTCTTCAATGTCTTTATGTCTAATTAGTGAGTGAATCTTCAACATCACTCCCAAGGGGATTTGTTGATATATTTTGGTAGTGTTGTGTGTGAACACCCTATAAGATTGTTGGGGCACTTTTTTCGCTCTTTAGGAGGTTTTTTTCCCTAGATTGTATATATGCCTATAACCCTAATGGCTCACTTATCTTTTTACATTCACTTCAGGATTCTGTATTGTGCTCCAAGCTTCTTCTTCTTCCTTGTGTTTTTCAAGAGATGTAATGCATACATAAATCAAGAATTTTGTAGATTTTTGATACAAAAATCCATCGAATTCATCACCAATATCATGTAGGATCAATTTTCTAGACAAAAAAGGAGTTGAAAATTTCACCTAATGTCATCGAGTGGGTTTCTAACAAATGAAAAATTATTAGATAAAGTATTTATTTGATTAGGGGCATCAAGAACAATGGTTCATGCTTAATCTTGAAAATGAAGAAGAAAATTTGGACTTACCACCTATTGGAAAACTTACATACACACAATTCTCAATATAGGAACACTAGCTCCTCTGTTGCAAATCTTTCAAATCTTCTCAATGAGTATATTCCAAGTACCAAAAGAGATGGAAAAACCACACTTTTAGAAAATATATTCCAGTGTAGGTGTTTGTGGATACCAATTAAATTTATTTTCTATTTGGGGAGCTTAATTTTCACATCTTATGTATGCGCGTGACTATGCCATAATATGGTAGAAAATTCTTTAAAAAACCTTTCTCAAGTTATAAATGGCCATTGAGATGAAGGAGGGGCACTCAAAATAGAATGGAAAGACAAGCTTTGAGTTTTTAAGATTTTTTCTTATATCATGAGCAAAACAGACTTTCATGAAATAAGTTGATATTGAGCATTAGAGAGAAGATGTGGCCTTGTTCAAATAATTTGTTCATTCCAAATAAAATTGATCCAGTATATCTTTGAAGGATTATATGATACTCTTTACATAGATGAAATCAGCTAGATAAACTACATCATTATATAAATATTATTTCTCTCTCTTAAGGATTACGAGAGTTAGGTTACATGGGATGTTGAATAATGTTTGGAGGAAACTACAAAGAAGTATCCAAGTGAAAAACAAAGTGATCAAATACAAAGCCAAAAGGAAAAGAAGAATTTAAAGGGGAGCAAGAGCAAAAAGTTGAAGACGAAGGGGATCTACCAATTCTTCCAAGTAGGTCAAAATATGCACTCTTTTGAACCCAAACAGATTCCCATGGATTTTGTTGTTAATCAATAAGCCATACCCATGGCTATGTGCTATATGCAATAAACTATGAGGCCAATCAAAGATAGACAGCAATTGGGGCAATCACATCGACATCTTGTCAAATTTTTTGTTGATATGTGTCATAGCTAATGCCATATAATTGTGTCTACTTAAGTCACTCAAGTCTAACTAAAAGCTTGAGCTTACTTGATAGGATTTGGAAGGACAAATTAGACTTCCCATGCATTTGGGAAAGACCAAGTTATACATCAAATTCTTAGCTTATGAGGATGATGATTTGATGGAACAAGAAATCCTCAAAAAAGATTGGCAATTCACAAATTCAATCAAATAAAACCCTGCGAATGGCACAATAATACTCAAATGTGAAGGAAAATATGTACTTACACCTTTTTTTGGCTTCTTCTTCAACCAATTGCTTGATCCCTAATTAAAATCCAAACGTTTATGAGTCTTCCTCTACTTCGCACCAAACAATGCCTATGCCAAAATTCAAGCATAGTAAAGTCACACATACACCTAAGCAAGTACAATGAAGACAATCAAAACAATCCAAAAAAAGACATCCCAACACTCAAGCCACACAATGCTAGTTACCTAAGTCTCTTGTGATGTGCCAAGTAATGCAATCCTGAAAGAACTTGGAGAAGCTTGTAGGAGATAGAAAAGTGAGTTGCGAAGCGATGAAGTTCGGTTCAGTCAACTGGCATAAGATCAGCCCTTGAGCTTATGGAGACTCAAATAGGCTTTATAGGCATGCGATAAGTACAATAAAATGCACTATGTGTCAGGGGAGCACTAGATTGTGCTCTCTGACTACAGTAGACAAGATTTCCAAAATACACTTATGATTACAAGAACCCCCACGTAGGGAAGATGATACAATAATATGTGACTGATACAAGATGTCCCACAACCCGGCACCAATAGGTATGGAAAACTAGACTAGAGATGATACAGGAGATCCCACAACCCGGGATCGTAAGTATGAGACAAGATATCTGGATTACAAGAACTCCCTTATGGGAGATGAACTAGATACACGAAAGAACTCAATAGGATCTCATACTACGAGATTACAAGGGGACAAGATAGGATTTCCAAGAACTAGACTAGAACAAGGAACAAGACAAGAAATAGAACTGGAACTTGAAAGTACTTACTTGGCAGTCACGACTCCTTGAGCTCCCAAGATTGGCATTGGCAAGACTGATTATGATTGTGGCCAACCCCTCCTCTTATAGGTTTTCAAGGGCGGTTCATGAAAGGCGGTTACGAATTGATGATGTCATCGATGATGTCATCAATTCGAAACATGAGCTCTGGATATCCGAATCAGGCAAGTAGATAGTCGATCTTAGGGTTTTGGCACGCTCCGGACGCAATGGAAGCATTGGTTTCTCCTAATTCTGAACCAATCATGAGATATAGAGTTCACATGGAATCTAAGGTCAGGGGTTTCCTTTGTCCATGACATCACCTCCCCCTCAAGCGACGAGTTCCACGAGGAGCGGTCATGTTATTTGGTCTCGGCTTCGTTGGATTTCTCTGATGGAATTCTTGAACCTTGATTGGTGCTCTTTGAAGGTTTTTTGCAGGTTCCCAAGTACGATCATTGATGTCATACCCTTTCCAATGAATAAGGTATTCCAATCTTCCTCGGGATATTCTGGAATCTAGGACATGCTCGACTTCAAATTCTTCATGGTCATCAATCTCGATAGGTGGTGAAGGACTAGGTCTCTCCCCCCTCAATGGTGACATCTGATATGGTTCCAACATGGATACATGGAAAACTGGATGTATTCTCATGGTACTTGGTAGCTGGAGCTTGAAGGTGACTGGGTTAATCTTGGCCAAGATGGTGAATGGACCAAATCTTTGATGATCTAACTTTGCACAAGGCCTTGAAGTTTGCAAATTGCTTCGGAGTAACCATACTTTATCTCCAATTTGATATGATGGATTCTGAACACGATGTTGATCTGCATAGTACTTATATTGTTCTTGAGCTTTACAGATCTCTTCCTTGATTTCTTTGTGAATGTCCATCAGGTACTGGGCCTTGTCTCTGGCAGCTGGGTTCTTGACATGATTTGAGAGGTTTATATCCATCCTTGGATGTTGTCCATAGTTTGCAAAGAAGGGAGTTTGCTTTGTAGATGCATGAACACTATTGTTATAAGCAAACTTTGCAAACGGTAAAAGCTCAAACCAATCATTTTGATGGTAGTTGCTGGTGCAACGAAGATATTGCTCCAGGACTTGATTCACCCGTTCTGTTTGTCCATCAGTCTGTGGATGATTTGCTGTGGATAGTTTAACTTGAACGTCTGACTTTGGTAGATCTGTGATGAAATCCATAGATAATGAAGCCCATGGCCTTTCTGGAATAGGTAAAGGTTGCAAGAGGCCATGAGGCTTATGTCGTGGTACCTTAGATCTATTGCAAGTGTCATAGGTTTGGATATATTCTTTGACTTCCTTCCACATATGAGGCCACCAAAAATCCCTGGATATGAGTTCTATTGTTTTATTTACTCCAAAATGTCCTATTGCAAGGTTGTCATGACGTTGTTGAAGCACCTGGATCCTGGGTTTTCCTAGAGGGACATACAATAGGTTTTTATAGAACAATAAGCCATCCTTTTCCTCGAATTCATTTACTTCTTGGAGTTTTCCTTCTTGAGTTTTTTGCTTAACATTACAAAATAGTTCATCTTGTGGAAAATTCTCACGAATCAAATGATTCAAGGCTGAATCTTCAGGATGGGTTGAAGAGATAGCTGCTAACTGGAGATGCTCAGGCTTGAGTAATACACTCTCTTGTTGATCAAAGGCCTCTTCACCCTTCTTTGGTGCAAGGTAAGATCTTCTTGACGAGGCATTTGACTGACACTGTTGCCGTCCTAGACGATATGTGATGACAAAGTCGAATCTGGATAAAAAGTTACTCCATCGAGATTGCCTTCTATTGAGGATGCGGGTGGTCATAAAATACTCTAGGTTCTTGTGATTTGTATACACGATAACTTTATGAGTTGCTCCTTCTAGATGATGATGCCAAGTATCAAATGCGTCTACTATGGCAAGAAGTTCTTTATCATGAATTTCATAATTAATTTCTGGAGGAGAAAATTTTCTAGAATTATATGCAATAGGATGTAGGTGTCCATCATCTCCATATTGTGAGAGAATGGCCCCTAGGGCAAAGTCTGATGCATCTGTCTCTAGGAAGAAGGGTTTAGTAGAATCAGGATGAACTAGAATTGGAGCAGTAGTGAATGCTGATTTCAAGGTCTGAAATGCTTTTTCAGCTTCTTCGGTCCATGAGAATTTGGAGTTCCCTGTAAGCTTGGTAAGAGGTGTCACTATCTTGGAGTAATCTTTGATGAATATCCTATAGAAGTTGGCAAAACCCAAAAAACATTGTACATCTCGAACACATGAAGGTGGTTGCCAATCAAGGATTGTCTGAATCTTCTTAGGGTCCATAAAAATTCCTTTATTTGATACAATGTACCCTAAAAATTCCACTTCTGTCTTATGGAAAGAGCACTTCTCCAATTTTGCATATAATCCTTTTTCTCTTAGTTTCTCTAGGACTATCTTTACATGACTTTCATGATCCTCTAGATTTTTGGAGAATATCAAGATATCATCAAGGTATATCACAACAAAATCATCTAAATATTCTCGAAAGATATCATTCATCATGTGTTGGAAGACAGCTGGAGCATTTGTAAGACCGAATGGCATAACTACATATTCAAAATGGCCATACCTTGTTCGAAATGCTGTCTTCCATTCGTCTCCTTCTCTAATCCGAACAAGGTTGTAAGCTCCTCGAAGATCAATCTTTGTGAAGAATTTTGCTTTTCCAAGGCGTTCCAAGAGCTCTGATATAAGTGGTAGCGGGTATCTATTCTTTATAGTGACTTTGTTCAATCCACGATAGTCTACACACATCCGAAGAGTCCCATCCTTCTTCTTTACAAATAGAATAGGAGCTCTTGCTGGAGACTTCGAGTGTTTGATAAACCCCTTTGCTAGATTCTCATCAATGTTCTTGCATAGTTCTGTAAGTTCTTCTGGGATAGTCTATAGATTGGTCCCAAGGGTGGTTGTGCTCCCTCTTGAAGATCTATGGGGCAATCATAAGGTCTATGCTCTGGGAGGATATCTGCATTCTTCTTTTCAAAAACATATTCAAAGCCTTTGTACTGATTGGGTAGCTGTACTGGATTATCTTTCTTGGATTCTTGAGCTGGTATGGCATAGATCATATATGTAGGTTCCTTCCTTACTGCATGTATGAAGGCTTTGGCTCCGATATATGTTGGGTTCTTTTGGATATCTCGACGGATGATTTTATTCTTTTCCCAATTAATGTCTGGATTATGCTTCTTTAACCAGGGCATTCCAATGATAACTAGATGTACTGGGCTCGATATTACATTGAAGCATATATGGGATTCATGGTCACCAAGGTGTACTCTTAATGGTGTGGTTTCCATGGTTATTGTTGGCAGCAGTCAGGGAACCGAAGGAGCCACAAGACGAAGAGAGTCAGAGCGAAGGGACAACACAAGCAGACATGGCAGTCAAAGAAGATCTGGCAAGTAGGCCACCTAAATTTTAGACATCAAGGAGTTGACACACAAGAAGAAAGAGCAAGTAGGGAGCTCAAAGGTATGTATGACAAATCAATAGAGAAAACCCCTACACAAATTGTGATTTTCATCACTAAAAACCATTGTAAATATCATTTCGTATTTTTGTAGCTCCATTTTGTGCAAGCCAAGGAGTCCTTGAGCTTGAGGAGCTTTAGAAGTATCTACCTACCAATTTTCATATTTTTTAGATCTCGTTCGAGCCCTCTAATAAGCCCTGGAACCTAATTTTTAACTAGGCCGGACACTAGGTCTGAACAGGGCCAAAGCTAGTCAAAAACTATAAAAGGAGCTAGAGAGCTCATTTTTGAGGTTGGATTGTAATTGAAATGAACTTGTAAGAGCTTCCTGAAAGTAATCTAAGAACTCCATTGCTTCTCACTCTTTGTCTTGCCGTGTGTGCGCGTGTGCGTGTATGTGTGTGCATGCTTGTGTGCTTCTCACTCACGCACTTGTGCCTCCACTTGCTCGAGGTCTTCATACCATCCTCACGTCTTCCCGGATTGACATTAAAGGAGGTGCTACTCATCACTGAGCTACACCAAATTTTGACGCCGTTGCCGGGGATCGAGCTTTGAGGACGAGTGTGTGATGGTAAGACGTAGATTGGAGAGGTTGGCATTGTAGGTAATTTCTCTACTTTTCCTATTTTTCTCTTTCTTACCTTACCACCATCATCACCATCATCATCATCACCATCTCCCACCTCCATTTCCATCATCGTGGAAATTTCAGTTTTTTGATCATATCACCTTCTCCACCTCATTTCCCTCATTTCACTTGTGAGAGAGAACTAGAGAGCAAAATTGTGTGTGCTGTTTTTGCATGTTTCTTGAGCTGTCTTGCAGGTACAGGCCGCATCATCGTCCCCAGCACTCTGCGTAGGTACGGAATTCGAAGTAACTGTCTGTGTATCGCCGACCTCTGTCAATCGCGACCGACAGAAAAAATGCTCAAATTGCCAAACAAAGTGCAAAACCATGATCTATAGGCCTAGAGCTTCCCAAAAATGTGCTTAGAATTTTGAAACTCCTCAGATTTCTGTCAATCGCGATCGCTCTGTCAATCGCGATCGACAAACCACGACGGACAGACCTGTCAATCGCGATCGACCAGTCAATCACGATCGACAGCCCACGACGGCTCTGTCAATCGCGATCGACAGAGTCAACGACCGATTGACCACGACCGACGGACCATACGCGTGACACGTGTCAATCGCGATCGAGCCATCAATCACGATCGACTCATCAATCGCGACTGACAGCCCACGACGGCTCTGTCAATCGCGACCGACACAGTCAACGACTATTTGACCACGACGGACAGACCCTCGCGACTGACAGAGTCAACGACCCTTTGACCACGACTGATTGACTTTTCGAAACCCCTGTCAATCGGGACTGACCATTCAATCGCGACTGACAACCACGACGGACCTGTCAATCGCGATCGACACGTCGATCGCGACTGACCTGTCAATCGCGACCGACAGAACTTACGAACGCGTTAGAAGGGCAAATTTGGCCAATTTTCTAGGGTAAAGAATAGGGGGCTAATTTGGTCAATTTGTGGGACAAACACTCGGGGTTAGCATTGCATGTTGAGGCCGCAACCCAAGTAATTCAAGAATTTCTGCCTGCTTGATTAAACTGTTTTGAACCCTGTTTTTAATCCCTGAAGCCTGAACTGACATAACTTCCTCATACGAAATCCAATTGCTGTGATTCTTGTTTTGTCGCTTATTGAGTTTCCTATAAAATAGTACTCAATGCCACCCCATTTTAGATGGTCTTCGGACAGAATCTTGTGTTATTGTTAGACTTCTTGATACCAACTTTAAAAGTAGCACAAGAGCATGAATGGAATGGACATGAGTTGTCCCCCATGATATTTGATATATAGAACTTAGGTGAGTCTAGGCTATAAGTAGAAGTAGGCATCTGCAAAGAAAAGAAAAAAGGCATACTTTGATGCACACATCAAGGATAAAGGATTAAAAGAGGGAGATAGTGTGTTGGTATATACACTAAAGCAACATGCCCATAAATTGGAGAAATGAGGATATGGACCCATGATCATTAATAGAATTTCCACTAGTGGTGCAGGTCAATTCGCCACTCTAGAGGGTGACATCTTGCCAAGCTATATTGGTAGATGTAGAGTAAATCTATATCAAGAACTTCTTATAGAGGATATTCGAATAAGAATCAACACTGCTAAGAAGCAAAAAGAAGAAGACTTAAGGGTTAGAGAAGATGCACATGTAGAGGCTAGAGAGCGCACTAGACAAAATAAGTTAAGGTGACAAGGCCTAGATGTCAATCCCAATGCCCCAACATATCACATGGCCATGTGCCAAACATCGCGTGTAATTGCTCCTCAAATAATCGACCGATGTTCTTTTGTGACCATAGCACTAGGCCAAGGCAAGAGTGTAAGGACTATGAGAGGATGATTGACTTAGGTGCAACAATTAGTGCCATTAGATTGTCATGTTTCCAAGATCTACAATTGAACATCAATTCCATAGAAGCCTATCTCATAGGATTGGGAGGTGTAGAAACCCCTTGTGTGGGTGAGGTGGAACTTCCCATCTACCTTCAAGATGTACCAATGACATCTAAAATGCTAGTATGTCAATATGAGCACCTTATGGAGTCACTTGTTTTGGGTCAAGATTGGATATATGACCATGCAGTTAACTTAAACCTAAGAATTCAACTTCTTCAAGTTTGGGTACATGAACAATGCATCACATTAGAATTTGAGAATTGCATGCTCACAAATCCAAGTGTCACAGATTCTCTTACTTCTTGTGAGACTAATATTAAAGAAGAAGATGTTGTATGTGCCAAAAGCTCTATGATATAGAAGGACTCAATCATGGAAGAATAGGCTCGTGGGCATGTGAATCTCTCTCCTTTTTCAAAGAATAATGCAGCCACAATAGTTCAACCATAGAGGGAAGAAAAACAATACAAGACAACTGCTATAAACAAACTTCAAGAAGAAAATAGTTCTAAGCATGAAGTAGATCTGGGTACGAAAGGGAGAGCAGTCAATCACACCATTGTAGTCAAAATCATTACCAAAGAAGCAACAAAGAAAGCCAGGGCAACAAGTAGTAGAACACCGAAGATCTCTATCTCAAAGAGTACTCCAAATTTGGGCACCGAAGCAATCGATGAAGGTCAACCACAATAATGTACAAATCTGGATGCCTAAGAGATTAGCAACAGCTCAACAAGGGCAATTACACATGTGGTACACAAGGCCCTTTTACATGCACAAAACCCCATGCTCTCCCTTACACAAAAAGTATCAATGAAGAAACTAAGGAGAGGCAAGGGGCAAAACCAAGCATAGATCCCAAAAGAAGGTCAACTCACCTCTTTAGCAATAGGAAGAAGACAATCATCAAGGATATGGATTTGGAATCCAAAAGCATGAGTAACACCCCTAGAACAAAAGGGCCAACCACAAGGGATACAAAATTTAAGCAACCACTCAAAGATGAAGATGCCAAAAGTGACTTGTACACAACCCAATACTATTCTAAAACGGGTTCCTATAAGGAGGCATAACTGTTGGACTTAGACGTCTATGGAAACACGCGAACAACACAAGGAAGGGGAAGAAGCTTGGAGCACAACACACAATACTAAATGTATTACCACTAGAATGTACAAAGATAAGTAACCCATTAGGGCTATATGCATATATACAATATGGGGGGGACTCCTAAAGTGATAGCAACCAACCCAATCACTGTCAGGAGAAGCATGCAAATCTGGGGATAGTGATCCCCCCCTTGGGATAAAACAATCCAAGGATCCGGGTACCACTCAAGTAGTGAAAGATGCACTTAACTACCTGCCAATGCTTGACACCTAGGCAGTGCATAAACCTACTCATATGTGAGACAAAAAACTAAATATCTAGTCGAGTAATGCATAATTAAATCAAGCATCGAGAAACCTGCCGATAGAGAACAACATCAAATGTATCTCTAGCATCATGAAGATCCAATCATAAACCTATCTCCATAGGAGTGGCAATAGGCTTATAGTCTTCAAGGCCAAAATGCTAAAATAATGTGTCAATATATTTTGTTCGACACAAAGCCATGCAAACATCAACTTGCATAAACAGAATGGCCAACTAATGATGCAAATGCCCCAAATCAGACATCTCAAATGAAGCATGCAAATCAGCCTTAAAATCAGCAATATGCTTGTCATGAGGACTAGTGAGCAACATACACAACAATGATCCAAAGCACATCACTAGTACGCTTAACGTATAAGGTGCTCTTAGTTGGACTGTTCTCAAAACCATGTGCAATCAAATAGGCATGTATCTTTTCATACCAAGCATGTGGTGCTTGCTTTAAACCATATAATGACTTCTTTAACCGGCACACCTAGTTTTCATGCCCTTTTCTGCACAAAGCCGTGGGACTAAAAAACATACACTTGTTCATGCAATTCACCATTCAAAAATGTAGTTTTAATGTCCAACTGATGTACATTCCAATTGTGATGAGTTCCAAGTGCACATATGCTATGAAAAGTAGTCATACGCTATGTAGGTGCAAAGGTCTCATCAAAATCAATGCCGCTTTCATGAGTATAACCCTTTGCAACAAGCCTAGCCTTATACCGATCAACTGTTCCATCAGGCTTATGCTTCAGTTTGTATACCCACTTAGTGCCAATGGCCTTCTTGCTAGGAGGAAAGTCACATAAAGACCAGGTACCATTCTTCATTATAGAATCATATTCAGATTGCATAATAGCCATCCAATTTTTTGAGTTTTGTGCTTCCTCAAATGAAACAGGCTCATTCTTATCATAGAGACTAGACGCAACCATATCATAGCAATCTGATGCAAAAGAGGCACTATGAGAGCTTCAACAAGTACGATATGATAGAGGTGCAACTAATTTGTTGTCACACAAAGTCTACACCAGCCATTTTGGCATAGTTCTTGCTTACTCAATATCAGCTCTCTCATCAACAAGTGCATCATGTAAATCTACAGCAGAAATGGAATGACCTACATCATCACTGTCCACCTGTAAAAGGAGGTAGCAAAGTATCATACATTTCTTTGGAGCTAACAGATGTCTCTTTCATACATGAAAGTAAATGTTGAATAGCATCTTCCACAAAAACAACATCACGGCTAACCAAAATTCATTTAGTCTATGGATGATATAGTCGATATCCTTTGCTTTCAAAACTATACTCAACAAAAATACATTTTATTGCTATATCATCCAATTTCCTACAATGTTGTTCAGGCACCAATGCATATGTCAGACAACCAAAAACATGTAGATGAGCAACATATGGCTTACGGCCAAGCAAAGCCTCATCTGGAGTGATAGACTGTCGTGCTTTAGTGGCACACTTGTTAAGTACATATGTTGCACACATGATAGCCTCAAGCCAAAAACTATGTGGTAAAGCCTGACTCTTGACCATACACCTTCCCATCTCCATGAGTGACATGTTGTTCTGTTCAACAACTCCATTCTTTTGAGGTGTATATGGGTTCAATAAGAAATGCGTTAAAGTCAGAAGACATATTTTCCCCCCCTCGATCAGAATGGAGGGTGCCCATTTTACATGCTGACAAATTTTTAGCCAAAACCAAAAACTAGTTGAAGCACATGAAAACTTCGGACTTTGCTTTCAATGGATATACCCATGCATGCCTGGAAAAATCATCAATGAAATTCACAAAGTAAAGATAGTTTCCAAAAGAGGGTGTCTACATAGGACCACATACATCACTATGAACAAGTTGCAATCTTTGTGTAGCTTGAATAGAGCCATCTTTTGGGAACCAAGAATGCTACATTTTGCCCAAAATACAGCCTTCACATACATGTTTAGGAGGTGCCTCAAGTTTGGGCAAAGAGGACACCATTTCAGATTTTTGCAGGTGTAGCAAACTAGCAAAATTCAGATGACCAAATCGTGCATGCCAAATCTTTGCATCTAACATAGCCTAAGAATCATGTGCTACACATGCTGAATCATTCACAGATTTTTCATAGTCTATGAGCTTATACAACCCACAAGATAAAATGCTAGAAGCAATAACCATGTCGCCATTTGAGATATCATGGACCGTACATCTCTCATCAACAAATTTCACAACCAAACCAATCTTGGCTAAGGTTGAAACTGAGAGAAAATTCTTCTTGATCCGTGACACAAATAAAGTATCTAACACAATTTAAAAGAACTACCATCAATAGTAGTCAGAATGATCTTACCAACTCCCATAACAAGATAAGAGAAGTTGTTGGTTCATGTAACAATATTCCTTGTAGGGGCAAGCTCGAGTCAAGAGAAGAAAGTGCACTGCAAGCTAATATGTTTGGTCAACCCACAATCAAAGTACCAAACATCTGAGTCTATTGCAAACATGCACTACCCATAAGAAGATGGGCGAAACCCATTCTTCATCTTGCACAAGATGAGTAGACTTTGTTTTTGGTGTAGCGGCCTCTACAACACCCATTCTGGCCTCTTTCTTCTTTGCCTCTTTAGCAACCAGGTTTGGACAGCTCTTAATGACATGATCATTTGCTTTACAGTATTTGCAAAACCATTTCTTTTTTTTTTTTCTTCTCATCTTTGCCTTCCTTCTTCGATTGTGCAAAATTAGCAAATTTCTACTTACAAGTAGAAGAGCTTCATTTTCTTTTGCCCTTCTGACTAGCCAGGAAAGCTTGATCTGCAACATGCATAATAGACGTGTTCAGCCTAGACTGATCTTCTTGCAGCAGAACAGAAACTAACACTTGAAATGTTAAGGCATTTGGATTGCCTTTCATCATCAAAGGAAGAGCAAAAGCAAAACTCTAATATGAGTCGAGAAGACCATTCAGAACCGTCTACACAAGTGAACTGTTAGGAAGGATTTCATCAACAGAAATCAATTGTTCCTTCAAATACTTGATCTTTGTTTGAAAGTTATCCATAGGATCACCTTCATTCATGTACTCACTCTCCAAGTGTTTTCAGAGGTAAGCAACACCAGCCTCATTCCTAGCCTAGTACAATCTGGTAAGTGTATCCCAAGCATCCTTAGCTATTCTACAAGAGCGAATGTGAGGAATAATGGCACTTTTGACAGATAATGCTATCAATGCATGTGCTTGAGTATCTCTACCATCCCAAAGAATTTTCTCTTCAATAGGTGCAACAGGAACTGTAGCATGAACAAGAATCTACAGAATATCTCCATCATTGATGCCATCAACACGAGCTTCAGTACCTATATTTGTAGGTGTAATAGGATGTTTTTCAACAACCTGCACATTATTCCATACTCCTTTTGTGACCAATACATGACACATCATATAAGCCCATAATAGGTAATTTGTACCATCCAACTTATCCTCAATATCCAACATATGGAATACATCATCGCTTTCATCCATGGCTAGTGAATAAAATACCTTGATGCAAAAAATTGATTGTATCTCAAAAAGTTGAACAGGACTACCCTAATGAGTTCTACTAAATGTGTATCACACTTTAAGGTGCTTATACTGGCGAACAAAAACTAGTATATATCTTTGGCACAAAAATATGAAATAGCTTGCGCAAGCACTAAGATAATGCGTTCGGAGGCCGAAACGAGCTCAGATCGTGATTTCGGCACCACATAGTGTTGGGTGGTAGGATCTGCACATACCCACCATTGTGCATAGAAACCCTCCCTAGACCAAAATAATATCTCTTTTTATTAGGATTTGACATAAGAACCCTCCCTTAGACACTTTTTAATATTTCTCATAAACTATAGCTTTGGAACCTTGTTGTAAGTGGTCACCTTTTTCAAGGAGTCTAGGAGTCTAGAAATCCCCACGCGTGCACGTATTCTTCTTCATCTTGAAGTTTTGAAATTTGAAAAAGATCCTTTTGGAGATATGTTAGTTAGGCATGTGCTCCTTTTTGACTAGTCAAAAGGAGCACATGGGGAATTACAGTGAGCCTATAAATAGAGGCTATTTCTTGTAAAGAGGGGGTCCCTTGGCCTCCATGCTAATGGAAAGAAGGTTCATTTGGCTTCCACATTTCTCTTTGTGTGCTAGGCGTTGATCCATGTGTGTGGGTTTGGCATTTGGGGTTGTGGGGTGTGAGCATTGCCCTCCCTTGTCCCTTTTGACGTTGGCCATGGAGCCATTGTTCATGGACGTGGGTGTTTGGGTGTTGCTTACATTTCTTGCAACTCCTCTTGGAAGAGCCTCTCACTTCCATGTGAGGCGGTTAGGGTCTGTTGTTCCCCATTTCTCAACAATTTGGCACCGTTGCCGGAGACGTCGGCCTTTAGCCGTTGGGTTTTTTCAAGCTTGCCGTGCCTACACTTTGTGGATGCACCTCACACTTGGATTGAGTTGTGGATATGTATGGCCTTCGGTTGGCCTAGGGTACCTCTCTTCTTTTAATTTTTGAGTAGTTTTAGTTTATTATTTCTGTTTGAAGCACAAGAAACACCCCCTAACTCCCTTCTCTCTCTCTTTTACACATATACACACTCTCTCAATGGCATCACTCTCCATCTTTGTCATCTCTGATTTAGTGCATGCCTTGGAAAGGGGGAGGGGTGGTACCCACTCTGCTCCCTTCTCTCTCTTCAGTTTCTTGAAAAAAAAAAAACCACAAAAAGAAGTTAAGCTTTTGACAAACATTAGCTTCGAATTCGTATGATTCCTTTCCCTCCACACAAACTTTCAAGAAACGTTGGATATCTCTAATGTTTTAGATATGCGTCCCTCATACAAATTCCCCTAATTAAATATGAAGAACGAATGGATGCATGTTGGTGAGAAGCACGGTAGTGGGTGGTTGAGGAATTAACTCCGCTTTTCTATCGCCTAAATTGATGGCATTGAATGTGTAATTTGTGGAAAATCTTAATCTCTCATCTATGGGTTGAATCTGACCACTGCATATCAAAGGGATGAGTTAATGCCCTCTCTCCCTCTCGCTGTTTGTGCGGATGGGCACGCAGGGATCTATCTCGACTAAAAAATTTGGGTATGGAACGTGGATGGTTCTCTTTGCTCCATCGACTGCCTTGCATGGAGGCGCAAGGACTCGTTTGAGTTCCCCCCTTGTTCTTTGTCTTTCTGTGCAGGGTTGAGGCAAACCTTGCTTCCCTCTGAAGACCTTCAAGCTTCCTCGTCAGGCATTCTCTACTCCTGTGGCCTCTATTTTCAGGCCCATTAGCATCGTCCTTTGCTGCATCAGGAGCTCCGTCCTCCTGTTGGCAGGGTAATGCTCCATGTGTGTTCTCTGCTTGTTCACCTCATGAGCAATATGGGACTCCTTGCTCGTGCTTTAGTTTTGGGTGCATACTATCCTCGCACCTACATCAAGGCACCACTCTCACGTTGTTGATGATCAGTCATGCTCTCGACGGTTTGGGAGCTAAAGCCATGATCTCCCCTATGTGTAGGATCGGGTCCAACTCACAACATGGTTGCTGTCTATCTACATTCTCTTGGTTGCAATATTCTATGCTTAGAGTTTGCCCTGCATGGGGTGCTCTCAACCATGCATTGCTGGAGGCTTGCGTTCATGGTTGCAGGTGGAATCTATGTTGAAGGATTTTTCTTTGGTATGATGTCCGATGCTGGTCTCCAAGAGCTTTCCATGCTGGTGATGAAGCTATTTTCTCTCAATTCGTGCGGGTGTCAGTCTCCCCTTTCTCTACGATCTGATGATGCACCACGGCCACTTCCAATCTCGAGGATCTTTTGTTGTTTTGTAAGATGTTTTCTATTGTACGAGTCTGTATGAACCCCCCACGATCATTACAGCCTTACATAGGCCTGTTGTCCTATTCCCCGTTGCTTTAAGTCTTGGATAACTTAATCATGTCTACAATATGCTATGCACATCGAGGATGAGCTGTAGGAAATAAATCTTCTTTCTTGCATTTTGAGGCGTCAAAAGATAGCACTCAACTCTTGAAACCTATTCTCTGTGCATTTGACTCTACTATGCTCACTCGCTCTCTAAAAGACTTCATTTCCAGCTAGCAATCCCTCTCTCCTTACAATGATGCACTCTAATATTTCTTTATGAACGAATGTCAAAATCTGGCCATCCGGTGTGCTGATTCATCTGACTTTCTGCACTCTATATGACTTGAGCTTATGCATATCCATCAAGTTAAAGAAAACCAGTGCTCGTAAATTTAAAAGATTTCAATTGGCATACGGTTACATAGTACCACAAGTAGGCGATACTGGGGTATCAAATGACCATGACTTGATGATTGAAGTGGTATGCTCACTGTTGGCACATCTAACTTCACACACATAGGTATATCCTTGTCTTCAAGGACTATTGGCAGTTTGTTATTTTACGGCCTGATATTTGTAAGTCACCTGGAAGCACAAACCTTTGCTGTCTGAAGGTCTCGATTACCTACTCGACTGTGATGATGACTTCTCCACTATTTCAAGTTTTGTTATGAGAAGGTCTATGGTTGTTCTGTAAAGTTAGTTGGGATGACCACTGGTGCAAAACATCGATAGAATTTAAGACATATGACTCCCCTTTGTTTGTTCTCTCTTTAAGTCATCAACAATAATCCAAGTACCACCTCATTACTATGTCTCAACAAACTGTTGTCTAAAGGTAGATTCTATGCATGCTTTATTTTGTGCGACAAGCTCTGTTAGTCTGGGTTCCTTCGGGTATCATTGGATTGGGTTTTTATGTTGCGTGCATTATCAACAACGTTTTCTATGGTTAGGTTGTGTATACAGATCTTCTGCGCTTGCTGTTTCCTTCATCTTAGGTTCGAAGGTCTTGGGGGCAGAGTACATCATGGTTTGGGGATTAAGTCCACACATTTGCACACCACATGAAGGAGCGATAGCCCTGCTGCTTGAGTTCATCTGTGCGGCTATTGATTTTGCTAGAATGTGTATCAGAATTGTTTTTGACACACATGATGAGCCATAACCTGTGATGTTCTCTACTTACATTTCAGATCTGAAGGTGGCTTCGGTTGCCTATTTGGTACTGCTGAAGAGCGTGATAGCTTTTGATAATAATTCTAAAATTGTCTATGATAGTCATGTTTACAATCATAATAAACATCATTGTGGCATCTGAAGATGATCTAATTGCTCCATTTCTTGGTGTTCTCATTGGTTATGGTATGAATAACTTGCAGTTCATAACTCACTCAGGTGTTCTCTCTAAGGAGGCATCTGAAGCATTCTTGGTGCAAACATTTGATAGGTATGCAAACAAGAAGTAGGGTATTGGTATGAGGGCACTAACTCTAAATGAATCTAGAAATGAAGGATCTTATCAAACCAACTAAAGGAGTCTCTGCATCTTAGTGTGAATTGATCTCTAGGTTTTTATGCGGACTCTAAGGAAGCTAAGTTTTGATTATCAGTGTTTTCTGAATAAATGCACGTGCTCTCACTTTGGCGTTTCTTTGACTTCTCAGAAGATTTTCCATGCTTGGAAGTTTTGGCGTAATCGTAACTATTCTCCTTAGGGATGGTTTAGAACCTCCAACCACACAGGAAACGACCTTGCATTAAGTTATTTTAGGCTGGATTTTTGGGAACACTATATGATAAAGTGCATAGGATGATTTGCCTCCATACTTCCATACCCCAGTCACATGCATGCTTCACTTTGTGATACACTTCACCTGTTTATGCCTACAATAAATGAACCAGATAACTCATATCCACAACTCTGCTTCTCAGTCCATGAGTGTATTCCTGTGAGATACTAAGAAAGAAAGATGTTATTGTTGTTACTGATAGAGTTGTGTGCTCTTTGTAGAAGTTCAGGCTAATCAGGTTACCTAGAGTTGTGTTATAAGGAAAAGACCCCAAGGCTCAGAAGATTGATGATCGATGTTGTACTCCCATCAAAGCACCTGAAGGCCCTGAAGGAGTCTATTGAAAAGGGCCAATGCATCTTCCCACCTAGCCTAAGAAGCTTGCACCATAAGTGATAGAGATACTAACACATTGTGAGATATTTTCAGTTCATAGAAGTTTACAGGTTGCTGCCAACAAAGAACTAGGAGAGTAGATGGTGCACAAGCTTTGCACAGAACAGGGTCAATTCTGGGATGTGCTATCCTATCTGAAATATCTCTTGGGTTAGTGCATGCGGAGTTTAACTTTGGTAACTCCATAACTGGCCAAACTCGAAAGAGGCATTGAAAAAGTGAATGTTTTTGATGCATTAGGATCCTCTTTGATATCCCACAGTATGAGATAAATTTCTTCCAGTTAATTACTCACCTTGGCTCTACCCTGAGTGTTATAGGTCGAAACAAAGGTCGATGGGGCCCTCAAGCTTTGAGGGGCTGACTACCTCTACACTACAAGTTGTGCAACCAAACTAGATCTGCAGGGGTTGCTCTTTTAGAAATACTTGATGGGTTGGGATGTTACTTACAGGTTTGATAGGATAAGATGCACTTGATAGATTCCGCTCTTTTTCTTTTTTGGAAAATTGTTGGTGCTTCTAAGACCCATATGTTTTAGGTCCGCCCTTCATGTTGCAGATAGAACATGTTTATGCCCTTGAAAGATATGTCTGATGCAGGATAATTGCATGTTTTTTTTTTTTTTAGGCTAAGGAGCTATGAAAATTGTTGAGAAAGCAATATCTGTTTCATTACAATATCATGCATCCATAGCTCAGGGACATTTCCATTCATGCGGGCTCTGCCTGATTGCAGCATCCCTTATAACTCATGTTATGCATGGTATAAAATGATTAGTTGACTGATGAATAATGATCTATTTTGCTTGATGAAAAATGAAGTATTAGGAGAATGCATCTACCAGACCTATTTGACGATTGGAATGAATCTTAGTGGGGGAGTATTTTCCAATATCTATTACTTTTTAGAAAAGACAGATTTGAGTAGGAGTGTTTGCAGTCCTTGCTTCATGGAATACTCGGGACGGACCAAATGGTGCATGGTGAGCAAGAAACTCAAAACTCATAAGATGAGATACACTAATGTGACTGCTGAACTTTTGTGATTGACATACAACAATATGTGTCAATTTCCATCTAAGAATACATGAAGGAAGATTGTCAGTGGCTCCTGTTCTTTGGGATGTTCTGCTGAACTCTGAGGAAAGAGACTACTTGCTCACTTCCATCATAGGTTTTGTTGCATGTGTTCACTTGTGTTAGTGGACAAAAAGTTTGTGATATGATATGGTTGCTGTGTGAGATTGCTCTAGCTAAGGTTTCGTGTCCTCCTCTCCAAAGTGCCTGTTCTATACTGAAGGGGAAGAAGGTTGGGGTATCATATGGGTAGGAGTTGGGATTTTCCTTGTATCCACTGGTGAATATAGTTTTGCATGTTCTAAAATCAGAGCTTGAACCCACACTTGCATGCTCCAATCCTATGATGATGTGCGGATCCATTATCTCCATTGTTGGCTTGTGGGTACCCTTGCTGTCATAACAAGTTGGTGGAATTGCTCACTGGATCTTTTGCATTTGATGCCTCACTTAGATGTTCTTGAAATAAAAGGATGAATGATTGACCTCATTGTGTGCCTCATAACAATGACTTAAATATATGGGAGGTTGAGTACATAATGCTTGTACCTCAAAGTGTTCTTTGTGATGTGAGCATGTAGTCTTCAAAGGAAATTTACTAGTAAACATGCACATAGGGGGTGAAATTTTTTATTCGTACCTGTTCTGAATATTAAGTGTGAAGTCATGAATGAGTGCTTGTTTTTTGCTAGGAAGGAAACTCTCTAGTTTCACAATGCTCATTTAAGGCTTAATTTTTTCATCATGCATTGCAGGTCAACACACTCAGAACTTTTGCAATGATCCTTCTTACCTCTTGTGGATGATTTGTTACTATGCTTTGCAGGAATAGGGTTGGATAAGTGGTTTGAATCTCATGTATGCTTGTAAAATGATAGGACTCATAATGTTGCACTATTGTCTGTTCATTCTATGAGCACATAAAACTCATGTTAAATTGCAAGATTGACTAGGAGCATAATATAAATGAGGGTAGGAACATACGTTAATCATGATATCATATTCATCTCATGCTATGAAACGTGATATGTCACACTCACTGGGAGATAACTGATTTTGGATTGCAGAGATAAGAAGATTTTTAGGAGCTCTTCTCATTAGAAGAGCAAGTTTTAAGTGAAAGATGTTCCCTAAAGCGAAAACTAAAAATGAAGTTACATCTTGTGGCTGGTTCTTTGCAATTTCAGTCTACTTGTTCTGTATGTTTAAATTTCAGGTATTGGAGCTTTGAAGAGAAGGCACATTGGATGGAAGTTGGGTTGACTGCCCCCAAGGGGATTGTGTCGCTCAGCTGTAAAGACTGAAGATGCGCAGATTGAAGAATGGACTGAGGGCTTGCACTATTGCAGATCTAAAAGATTGAAGGTTGGTGTGTTGCAGGTTCAAAGATCAATGAAGAATATGGAGGCCGGAAGACTGCAAACTGCAGATTGGAAGATTTGTAGACCTGGAGCTTTTCAGAATTGAAGACTCAAGCTTGATCCAGTTCAGTTGTGTATGATCCTTTCCTCTTAGCTTTGTCGAGGACGACAAAGTCTAGGGGGGGGAGAGTGTTGGGTGGTAGGGTCTGCACATACCCACCATTGTGCATAGAAACCCTCCCTAGACCAAAATAATATCTCTTTTTGTATCTATTTAGGATTTGACATAAGAACTCTCCCTTAGACACTTTTTAATATTTCTCATAAACTATAGCTTTGGAACCTTGTTGTAAGTGGTCACCTTTTTCAAGGAGTCTAGGAGTCTAGAAATCCCCACGCGTGCACGTATTCTTCTTCATCTTGAAGTTTTAAATTTGAAAAAGATTCTTTTGGAGATATGTTAGTTAGGCATGTGCTCCTTTTTGACTAGTCAAAAGGAGCACATGGGGAATTACAGTGAGCCTATAAATAGAGGCTATTTCTTGTAAAGAGGGGGTCCCTTGGCCTCCATGCTAATGGAAAGAAGGTTCATTTGGCTTCCACATTTCTCTTTGTGTGCTAGGCGTTGATCCATGTGTGCGGGTTTGGCATTTGGGGTTGTGGGGTGTGAGCATTGCCCTCCCTTGTCACTTTTGACATTGGCCATGGAGCCATTGTTCATGGACGTGGGTGTTTGGGTGTTGCTTACATTTCTTGCAACTCCTCTTGGAAGAGCCTCTCACTTCCATGTGAGGCGGTTAGGGTCTGTTGTTCCCCATTTCTCAACACATAGCAAAGCTGTTTTGATCTTCTAATCACCTTGAGTATGCTCACCAAATTTCATGTGATTTTGAGACTATGAGCAGAGAGGTGTCGACGATGAAGTTAGATGTCTGTGGAAGCATGTGAACAACACAAGGAAGAAGAAGAAGCTTGGAGCACAACATACAATACTGAATGTATTACCACAAGAATGTACAAATATAAGTAACCTGTTAGAGCTATAGGTGTATACAAAAGCTAGGGGTAAAAAAACCTCCTAAAGAGGGAAAAAAGTGTCGCGGCAGTCCTAGTGTGATCACACACATCACTGCATAAATATATCAACAATAATCTCATCAGTGAACCGTCAACAAGGACATTCATCAACAACGAAAGACAAGCCAATGGTCAATCACCATGATGGGAGTACAACACGAAGAGATGAACATCTACTAACCGTTCACATTGGTAAGAATCCCCTACTTTGGCAACACTATAATAATGATAGATTAGGAAACCTCTTCATCAGCATACCCTTGAGCACTTAGCTCAAGACTCAATTTTTTGCACCATACTTCTTACCATGCATTCCCCAAGAAAGCTACATACGGGCACATTACAAGGCCATGCACAAGGCACATATTTTCTTCAACCCATGCACTAACACACTTACCCATCCTTCATTATGGGTTACAAGTACTTGGCATGAACATTGTGAAAGCCATGTTTGAAAGATCTAGATGACATCAAGTTGACAACGTCAGCACCTCTAAAGCAATATTAGAGCCAAAAACTGCTGAAAATCAACATTGAGAACTCTTTTGAGCAACAAGCAATTTTTGGAAGCTCTCAGATACATTGTAATGCTCAAATCCAAGAAAGAAGTACATACAATGGGACTAAAGCTTGCAAAGTCTAGCAGTGAAAAAATTAACAAGACAATAGACCCCACTACATTTGGAAGACAAACCACTCTTGTTCATACATGATGGACACTACCTCTCAAAGTACTACATGGAACAACCACTCCAACAAGGGTCTGTCAGGGACCACAGACTAGAGAGGGGTGGGTGTTGGCATTCAAGGTCAAGCCCAAGGCATGAGAATGCATGAAAGAAGTGGACACACAAGAAGAAGGAGCATGTAGGGAGCTCCAATAAGTATATGTCAAATTTTTAGAAGAAACCTCTATAAAAACAGTTATTTTGATCATTAAAAACCACTGTAAATACCATTTTGCATTTTGCAACTTTTTTTGTTCAAGCCAAGGAGTTGTTGAGCTTGAGGATTATTAGAAGTACCTACATATCAAATTTCATAATTTTTGGACTCTGTTTGAGCCCCCAAATAAGCTCTAGAACCTAATTTTTAACTAGGCCGATCACTGGGTCTAGACAGGGCCAAAACTAGTCAAAAAATTATAGAAAGAGCTAGAGAGCTCACTTTTGAGGTTGGTTAGTTGGAGAGTGAACCTATTCTTGAGCATTGTAAAACTTTGTTCGAGTTGGCTAATAGAGCTTCCATTGTTCCTATCTTTTCTATCTTACCTTGTGTGCATGTGTATGTGTGTGTCTGTGCACATGTATATGCTTGTCACTCACATTTGCTCACCACAATCGCTCATAATATTCATATCCTCCTCACATCTCCATGCATTGACAAGTAAAGGAGGTGGTACTCATGCTTGAGCTACATCTATCAATGCATGTGCCTAAGCATCTTTGCCATCCCAAAGAATTTGCTCTATAGCAGGTGTAGCAAAAACCGAAGCACAAACAAGAATCTACAGAATATCACCATCTTTGATGCCATCTGCATCAGCTTCAATACCTATGTTTGTAGGTCAAATAAGAAATTTTTCAAAACCGTGCATAATATTCCACAGTCCTTTTATGACCAATACATGATGCACCATATAAGCCCATAATGGGTAATTTGTACCATCCAACTTATCCTCAACAACCAACATACATAATACGTCACTACTTTCAGCCATGGCGACTGACTAAAATACCCTGATGTAGATTGATTGTATCTCAAAAAGTTGAGCAGAACTACCCTATCGAGTTCTACTAAACCTGTAATAAACTTTGAGATGCTTATATTGGTGAACCAAAACATATATATATCTTTGGCACAAAAAGATGAAATAGCTTGCACAAGTGCTACGATAGTGTGTTTGGAGGTTGAAATGAGCTCATATCGCAATTTCCACACCACAAGGAAAAGCTGTTTTGATCTCCTAATCACCCTGAGTATGCTCACAAAATTTTTTATGATTGTAAGACTAAGTCCAAAGAGGTGTTGACGACACCCTAGATGAAGCGGTGAGCTACTTTGATACCAATTGTTGGAGTTTGCGATCTGTGGAAGGACGTGAAGAGCATATGGAAGTACAAGAATCTTGGAGCACAACACACAATACTGAATGCATTACCACTAGAATGTATAGAGATATGTAAGCCATTAGGGCAATATGTGTATATACAAGCTGAGGAAAAAATCTCCTAAAGAGGGAAAAAAGTGCCCTAGTGGTCCTAGTGTGTTCACACACATCACTACCTAAATATATCAACACTCTACAAAGCTGGAAATTGGATGAATGATCAATCACTAGAAAGGTATTGGTGCCTAGTTTATGTGTATAAATTTATAAAGCATTTGGTTTAGTAGATTGGGAGAAATCTTAGTTTTTCTCGGGATCTATCTCTGCACATTCCTTGAAAATAGGAAGTACCACTATTGAGTGTCTAGTTCATTCCAAATCATATTTTTCTTATTTCTTGTACTCTTGTGCTTTCTATACACTCAACCCTATGTGTATCACTCCTCCAAAAGGATTTTTTCCAATTGTAATCGTGTTGGCTGCTATGAACATTTGAAGTTGATTGTCTCATCCAAAGATAGTAAGTTTTTGGAGGTAATCAATGTGCAAACCTATTTGTTTTGTATTGACTCTTTCTCCTTGATGCTCCAAAGTACATAGTGTCATGGACAAAGGAAACCCCCGACCTTAGATTCCATGTGAACTCTATATCTCATGATTGGTTCAGAATTAGGAGAAACCAATGCTTCCATTACGTCCGGAGCGTGCCAAAACCCTAAGATCGACTGTCTACTTGCCTGATTCGGATATCCAGAGCTCATGTTTCGAATTGATGACATCATCGATGACATCATCAATTCGTAACCGCCTTTCATGAATCGCCCTTGAAAACCTATAAAAGGAGGGGTTGGCCACATTCATAATCAGTCTTGCCAATGCCAGTCTTGGGAGCTCAAGGAGTCGTGACTGCCAAGTAGGTACTTTCAAGTTCCAGTTCTATTTCTTGTCTTGTTCCTTGTTCTAGTCTAGTTCTTGGACATCCTATCTTGTCCCCTTATAATCTCGTAGTACGAGATCCTGTCGAGTTCTTTCGTGTATCTAGTTCATCTCCCATAAGGGAGTTCTTGTAATCCAGATATCTTGTCTCATACTTACGATCCCGGGTTGTGGGATCTCCTGTATCATCTCTAGTCCAGTTTTCCATACCTATTGGTCCCGGGTTGTGGGACATCTTGTATCAGTCACATATTCTTGTATCATCTTCCCTACGTGGGGGTTCTTGTAATCATAAGTGTATTTCGGAAATCTTGTCTACTGTAGTCAGAGAGCACAATCTAGTGCTCCCCTGACATTTTGGCAAGACTATCTTCTATCCAAGACCAGACATCATGGAGAACGCTTATGAATAGATCGTAGCATCACTTCAGAGTCTCCAACAACAAGTCAAAGACCTAAGTCATTGACAAACACAAGTCGAGATGGGACATCCAGTGCATGTAGGTGCACTCCTCCAAGAATTACAAGAACGAATCAAGAGTCTTCAAGCAAATCAAGGGAGTATTCAAGTGAATCAACAGCCTAGTACATCATTTATGAAAGAACCCAAGATTTGCATGCCAGAAAAGTTTGATGGGGATCACACAAAGTTTCGTGGATTTCTCCAGCAATTTAAATTGTACATCCGTATGCAACCTGATAGATACCCTGACGAGGCATCCAAGGTCGGGTTTATTGGAACCTTGCTCTGTGGCCAAGCATTATCATGGTTTGGGCCAATCTTGGAGAAGAACATGGCAGTACTTCAGGACTATGAGGGATTTCTTCGAGAACTCTCTGCCACATTTGGAGATGTAGATACAAGTCGAGTAGCAGAAACAAAACTTCGGAAGCTACGTCAAGGTAACCGCCCTGCCTCTACCTATGCATCTGAATTTAGGCAGTTCATATGTGATCTCACTTGGCATGAAGATTATTTCATAAGCCAATTCAGATGGGGTTTAAGAGATGATGTGAAGGACCTGTTGCTCACGATGCCAGAGGTTAAAACATTGAATGAATATATCATGCAAGCTATTCAATGTGATAACCAACTTTTTGAAAGGAAACAAGAGAAACAAGTAGAAGGAAGACCTCGCCAGTGGAAACCTTTCCAACCGACTAATAAAGATGAGTCCATGCCTCAACCTATGCAAATAGATGTAACTAGGTTTCAACCTTTAACACTAGAAGAGAAACAGAGAAGGAGAGTTAATAAGTTATGTCTCTACTGTGGAAACCCTGGACATATTTCAATTAATTGTTCAAACAAGAGAACAAACTCCAGAGTCGCAGCCACCCTTGTAGAGCAGGGAAACGAGGAAGTCCAGTTGTAAAAGAGACCCTGCAACCGGACCATGATATAAGAAAGGGTCTCATAATTCTAGTTGCACCCATAGAAACATGTCTTGCACCTGTCAAGTTAATCATGCCCAAGAAGACCCTTTCCCTTACAGCCCTAGTAGATTCAGGAGCCTCCTCATGTTTCATCGATGAAGGATTGGTTAAGAAACATGGAATTCCTATACTTTGGAAGAACAAACCAGTAGTAGCTGAAGTAGTAGATGGACGACCTCTAGCATCTGGGAATATAACTGTAGCTCAGTGATGAGTAGCACCTCCTTTAATGTCAATCCGGGAAGACGTGAGGATGGTATGACGACCTCGAGCAAGTGGAGGCACAAGTGCGTGAGTGAGAAGCACACAAGCATGCACACACATACACACACACACGCGCACACACGGCAAGACAAAGAGTGAGAAGCAATGGAGTTCTTAGATTACTTTCAGGAAGCTCTTACAAGTTCATTTCAATTACAATCCAACCTCAAAAATGAGCTCTCTAGCTCCTTTTATAGTTTTTGACTAGCTTTGGCCCTGTTCAGACCTAGTGTCCGGCCTAGTTAAAAATTAGGTTCCAGGGCTTATTAGAGGGCTCAAACGAGATGTAAAAAATATGAAAATTGGCAGGTAGATACTTCTAAAGCTCCTCAAGCTCAAGGACTCCTTGGCTTGCACAAAATGGAGCTACAAAAATACGAAATGATATTTACAATGGTTTTTAGTGATGAAAATCACTATTTGTGTAGGGGTTTTCTCTATTGATTTGTCATACATACCTTTGAGCTCCCTACTTGCTCTTTCTTCTTGTGTGTCAACTCCTTGATGTCTGAAAAATTTAGGTGGCCTACTTGCCAGATCTTCTTTGACTGCCATGTCTGCTTGTGCTGTCCCTTCGCTCTGACTCTCTTCGTCTTGTGGCTCCTTCGGTTCCCTGACTGCTGCCAACACCCCCCCCACTCTCGCGTCTGTCGCCCCTGACAGACCCTTGTCTAGAGGATTTTTGAACATAATATTGGACGACATCGGAGGCTAGGTGGTGTTCTTCGAGTCGTAAGCCGCGTGCTAGATCTGTGAGCAAATCATCCCAATTCACAGGTCCGGGAACATCCGGATGAGGCACCCTCAATTGTTCTGAGTGAATAGTTCTCTCCACAGCAAATAATTGGAGGAGATGTGATGGTCTGGGTATAAAGATTTCGGAGTGATATTCCCAGAATCCTGTGATGAACATCTCCTCAAATGTCTGTTTAAAGCAGGCTGGGAGGTACTTGATTCTGGCGTGCCAAGCATATATTACTTCAATTGATGGGGTGGTACTCATATCGTACACCAGATCTTGGTTTCCTGTCACAAAGCCTGCTCCTGAGAAGTGGGGGTCCTTAATGTTCTTAAATGTCCTAAAAGTGATCAGCATTAATTCAAATATTTTCATACACATCTGGGCCATCACATCGGGATTATTGCGTAGCCGAATGCTCCAGTGACGGATTGTAGAAATCATATAATTCACCGTGGGGGGTCCTCGTGGAGGTGCTAGATAAACGTAATTTAACCATTTTGCGTAGGCTTTGATGTCTCTGACGGCAATAGTGAATTCAGGCCAGGTGCGTCTTCGAAGAACTGGAACGTAACAAGGATTATATTTAATAAACAACGGCATATTATTCCAGGTTCGGACCATTTCAGGATATGTTTCAAAAAGCCTGATCCTCCAGGTGGGTTGATGGATGGACCCACGCTTAGCACTTTCCGGTATATCGTCTGGACCAAATTGTGTAGCAAATGTGGGAGGCTTGCCGCATTGTCGTTGAATTTTGGCGTTGTAATCGGCCAAAAGTATGCAGTATGGCACATATTGGTCATTATTGGTGCCGATCCATCTATGATGAGACATGCTTCTGAAATATTCTGACTTTATGACAGTTTCTTCTAGGTTCGCTAGTGATTGGATTTGAATGGCCACCCGTTCTTCGTGGGTGTTCGCTGTCTTTTCCAGTGTCTGAAGCCACTCGGGTGCTTCCACTTCCAAGGTGTCTAGTCCCTCTGAGGTTCGTTGCCCGCCTGGCATCGGCATAGGAACATACGGTTCTTCGTACGAATCATCTACCTCAATAGGGACCAACTCTTCTGGCTCTGGTTCTACTACTGGAGAGGGCTGCCTCTCGTATGTCAGTAACCTCTTTTGTAATTCTGCCACCTGCTCAGTTAAGGCCTTTACCTCGTCTGAGGTAGAGGTTGATGGGACACTCTTCGGTTGTTCTTCTTGTTCCTTAAGTCTGCTCCGTAGTGTGTCATGTTCGCTTTCCAAGTCATCATGGGCTTCCAGAAGATCTGCATAGCTTTCCAAAATGGTTTTCATCGTCTCCGAGGGAACTGCTTTGAACTGCTTTGGATCTATCTCGTGGGGAGAGCCTTCCATTGCCGCTTCCAGATTCTCTTCATTTTGTTTCTGCAGTCTCTTGTTCTCTTCAAGTGCTGTGGCCATATGTTTCCTGAGTAGCGCCAAGTTACGTCTGACTCGTAGGTTATCGGCCTGGTATACTTCGAGCAAGGCTTCTAGTTGTTTGACGCTTGATTCTTTCGATGGTTGGGGTGCCTCTAGTAGTGCTTGGTGAGCCTGCTCAAGCGTTGTATATCGTTGATTCACATCTGCATTTTCCTCTTCAAGAATTGTAAATTGCCTTTGTAAGTTCTGGTGATTTGTTGTCAGTTGTTGATACCGGTCGTCCAGAGCTCTGTACTCATTCTGAAGTTGATAGACACATTGATTTAAAGCTAGGAATATACTATGTACATTAAATGATGCAGGGAGGGGTGAAGATGCAGGGGGAATGGGGGCGGGAAAGGGGGTTGTGAATGATGTGGATGCAAGTGGAGATGTGGGTGGAGGGGGTATGGGAGATGGAGGTGGCATGGGGGGAGGGAGCGGTGCAGTGGCAGGAGATGTTTCCATAGTGTCAAATGTTTGAGTGACCGTGTAGATGGGGATCGTGGGTGGGGTAGATGTGACGTTAGTGAAGAGAGTGGTGAAAGTGGGCATGGTGACTCCCCCGAATTGGATTCCCGGAGAGAGTGGAATTCCCATGACGATTGTGGTGGTAGTGGACGTGGTGGTGATAGTGTCATGTGGTGGAGTGAGTTGTGTAGTGAGAGGTGGGGAGGGTGGTGATAGTGGTGCTTCCTGATGTTCGTCTGCTTGCGTTGTATCTCCTGGTGCTGATACATTGATATGAATTTGTTTCCCAGACCTCATGGGACGGGCGGGAACTCTTTTCTCAAATCGGTGAATGTAGGCCATTGCCTCATGAATGGCCTCATCCAATCCTACTGCATCTGCATGTAGGTTGATGGACTCGATGAGCATATCATCCACACCTTCCTCCGCCAGCAATTGGTTCATGAGTTTCTTGCCTGCTTCAAGTGACATTTTATGCTGTTCTTGAACTAGCTGCATGGTTCGATAGAGTCTTTTTATTTGTGCCGAATACGCGGGGCACTTGCTAACTCTGAAAGTTCATCATACTCTTGTTCTTCGTAGGCTTCTTCCTCTTGTTCGGTCTCTTGTTCATCTACATCGACTTCTACCACTTGTGGTCGGGTGGGGGCTGACGTTGTTGTATGGGGTTGTGGTTCCTGAGCTCGCTCTGTTTCCGTTTCGAGATTAGAGTCGTAGATTAGTCTAGCCACTTCTTCATCAGTGAGATCATTGAGAGTAAAGCCCTATGGAAATTCCAAGTCCGATGGGACGGGTGGAAACACTAGATTGGGTCCCTCTATACTTGGTCTTGGTAGCCGAATGGTGAATGGTCTAATGCGTCGTGTTTGGGGAGGGGTAATTTCTGGTGTAGTGGTGGCTCCCCTTGGTTGAGCGCAGGGTAATTGGACTCCCCCTCTCATCTTCTTTGATGGGGGACCTGCCGCTGATAGCCTTCTCTAGAATTCCAGGGCCCGGGACCATACGAGTGCCCGCTGAATAGGCACGTCATAGGCTAGACATCGATAGATTATCTTGGTCAAAGCACAACATCCGTGGAGCACATTTTTCTGCTTCTTGTTCCACCGTTGATGGGCTAGGTGAATCTGATCTATGATCCAATGTGGTACGTTGATAGGGAGGTTTTCTGTCTCTGCCAAATACAAGCTAAACCATATCTTCTTTGGGGGCATGGTGAATCTTTCCTGGGCGGGGAAAGCAAAATGCTGCATGACGGTCCGTAGGTGAAGAGCGATGGTCGGTCTCATTGCTACCATATCCTTCAGCTTATTGAGATCTTTATGTTTCATTCTGCGTGGAACCATTGTTTCCTTTTCAGTAGGAATGTGCATACCATACATGCCCAATGCTTCTCGTACCAGATTGAGGGTCAGTTTGAATCTTTTAAGTTCGTGGCCTGGCAACAGTGAGGGTAACACAAAGGTGTTGTCGCCTCCCTTGGCCCTGCTCGGAGTGGTGGTACTGATAAGATAAGAACAACGTAAGAAATCCGGCTTTGGTAAGTGGGCCCTGAAATAACTGTCCAAGCCAGCTTTGGTCCATACTGAACGCATTACTTCGGCATTCTGATAGCTCTCAAATTCGCGCGTGAAAAAATGGTAGTGTCCCCATTTACCATTAAACTCCAATTCAGCTTCCCAAAAATAGGTTCCATCACCCAATGGTCCTGCAACATCACTAAACCAATGAGCGTGTTTGCCCACCTGTGAGGTGTGTCCCTGAGGAGGATCCTGAATTGGGAGCACATGCACAGCTTGAAGTTCTTGCGGTCTTTCGGTGAGATGTGGCTCGAGGAGGAGTGTTTCTATATCCACAATCTGTGCGCTGGATCCGGCGTGAGAACTGGCACCTCCGGCTTCTGCCATGGCCCTGCTTGTTGTTGGTTCTGTGAGAATATAGAACCAGGTGTTAACATCGTAATGGATAGAATAAACCCGTTGTTGTCCCCGTTACAACATTAACATGCGGTAGATGATGAGTCAGTGGTCAGTGAGTGTACGATGACAGTGTGTGTAGTTAATGCCTGGATAGTCCTAGGAGCTAGATGGAAAGATGCACTGTCTGACTAATGCAATTAGTAAGTGGAGATGAATTCACAGATTGGGGTCGGGGGGTTTATTACAAGTCTTAGGTTGCCAAACACCATGGATGGCTTTTGGTCTTGGTTTTGTGGAGATTCAGGAGGGTTGCATGAGTAATTCTGCTGGAAGTTGTTGTGTCATTGGGACCCATTTACGAGTGAGTCTGTGCGTGCTTCTAGGTGGCAGTGTGTTCGAGTGTATCAGACAAGAGTGGGTGGCGGCTGCTTGAGCGAGTGAATCCTGTCGTGTATGATGTGAATTGTGTGGGGTGAGTTGAGCCCGCAAGCAAGCCTTAGGCACCCAAATTTGTCTTGATTGTGGGTCAGCCTTCATCGACTTCTTGGGTACCCAAATAGATTTTATTTTCTCAACAGAGGTTTTAGGAGTCCTCTTGTTAGCATCAAGTCGTTGATTACTAATAGGAAGTTGAGACCGTTGTTGCAGCTTAGTTACGGCCGGCAGCCCGTCTTTCCGCACCCACATTTGTTTCATCGGCTGAGTTGTTCTGCTTCGCGCGTTCTTTTGGTCTCTCGCCTGGAGAGTCTTCAGTGATTGATCTGCCCTTAGTTGCTGCCTCCTTTTGGCCTTTGGAAAAGAAGGGAGTTCCATTGTGGTTCTGACTCCTTTTTTGAGATCTTCATTCTTCTGCATCACATAGCCTTGGACAAGAACAGCATGGTCAACTTCATGTGCACCCCTGGAGGGACCAGGAGTCCGTGTCTTTTCTAGTTCCTTGAGTGCTTCATTATTTAACTCAATTGTAATTCTAGTCTGATTCACCCATACCTGAAGAATTCCACTTCTTAGGTTTAAGTTGACTGCTTGGTTATAGATCCAGTCTTGACCCAAGACAAGGGGTTCAGTGAGGTCCTCATCTTGACACACTAGTACTTTAACTGTCATTGCCTCATCATGAATATAGAGGGGAAGTTCCACCTCGCCCATGCAAGGGGTTTCCACGCCTCCCAATCCTATGAGATATGCTTTCACAGGATTGACAGTTAATTGCAACTCTCGACAGTAAGACAATTTAACAGCACTAGTGGCTGCACTTGAGTCAATCAAGGCTCTTACAGTTCTTGCCTAGAGAGATGATCTGCTCTCAAATGAGTCCTCCCTTTTCTCACCACTACCTCAAAGTCATATTCCATTAGTAATAGAAACCATCTTACTAATCTACCTGTATTGCATGGTTTGTTCACGAGATATAACAGTGCTTGGTGATCAGTAAAAAATTTAAACTTATTTGCAAGCAAATAGTGTCTAAATTTCTTGACTGCATATACCATGCCTAAGCCTTCTCTCTCAGTAGTGGTGTAATTTCGTTCAGCTGCATTCAATTGTCGACTAGCATAGGCAATTGGAAGATCCATATTACCTTCACCAGTAGGTTGTGCAAGCACACATCCAATGGCATAATTGGATGCATCCACATGAACATGGAAAGGCTTATTCCAATCCGGTGTGGTTAAGATTGGTGCTGAACATAATCTTCGTTTAAGCTCCTGGAAGGAATTCTCACATTCATCAGTCCACTCAAAGTTTGTTAGAAGTCCGTACATGGGCTTTGCAATGACAGCATACATGTGAATGAACCGACGGTAGTAACCACAATGTCCCATGAAAGCTTGTACTTCCTTGACATTCCTTGGCCTAGGTAGCTCTGCTATAGCTCTCACTTTCTCTTCGTCAGTAGATATGCCATTCTTTGACACTATGTGTCCTAGAATCTTGCCTTGCCTGACCATGAAAACACATTTTTCTGGGTTCAGGCAGACTTGATATTCTCTACATTTGTCAAAGATTTGTCTGAGTTCAGGAATATGAGTTTGTCTAATGTTGGAATGAGCACAAAGATCATCAACATAGACTTCTAAGTTTTTCCTCAGGAACTCCTTAAATACATGGCACATTAGTCTCTGGAAGGTAGCTGGTGCATTGGTAAGCCCAAATGGCATTACACGAAAGGCAAATATACCCCATTCTGTGGCAAAAGCTGTTTTATGCTGATCTTCTGGAGCTATGGCTACTTGATTGTAACCCGAAAATCCATCCAAGAAGCTGTACACTTCCTTGCCTGCCACTCTTTCCAAGAGATGTTCTGTGATGGGAAGCGGATAGTTATCTCGAATTGTGGCTGCATTGACCTTCTTCAAGTTAATGCATACACGCAGCTTGCCATTCTTCTTGGGCACCACTACGATGGGGGATACCCACTCAGTGTGCTCAATTTCATAGATAAATCCAGCTTCAACCAGTCTATCTATCTCCTCTTTAATCTTGGCAGCGTAATTATCGTTATATGTATAGGGCTTTTGCTTAGAGGGTTTAGCATCTGAGGTCATGGGGATAGTGTGTGAACATATGTCAGGGTCAATACCTTTCAAATCCTTGTAACTCCAGGCGAATACATCTCTGTATTCTCTTAGCAAGGCTATTAACGCATGCTCTTCTTCCTCTGTTAGGTCATGGCCTATGTACGTGCATCTCTCCTCTCCTTCTTCTAGGGCCACTACTATTTTCTTGGTGGTTTCTTTGTTATCATAGGCCTCTCCTGATTGCACCTCTCGTTTAGGCATTCTTATCATGACTCTCCTGTCGTCTATCTCGTACTTCTTAAAATTTTCTGGGACCTCAAACAAGGATTCTTCCTCTTCTAGTGAGACTTCTCTCTTCTTTCGTTTCTTTCCTTCTTCCTTCGGGGTTACATGTGTGGCTAATCTTACATCATTTGTAAGCTCTCCATGCCTCTGGGGTTGAAATTCTACTTCATGGAAGTATTCTTCATCTGATGCAAAAGGTGGGTCCATAATGATTGACTCTAGATCAGAGTCACTTGCATCCTCAGATGCATCAGGGCTAGGTTCGCATTCTTCTAGAACAGCCTCTCCCATGATTGGCTCTATGGAGAAGACTGAAATGTCATAGCCATCCTCATCACAGTGGGGTGTCCATTGTTCTTCATTGATGGCTACATCCATTGTTGCTAGGATTTCTGCCCAGCCATGGGGTTCAAATTCCTCATCAGGAAAGACTACAGGTGCATAGGCGGGGTCTTGAATTGATCTATGGTTTTCTTTTGCACCTACCTCTCTGGCTTTCTCTCTCTTCTCTTCTTATACTGCTACCTTACACATCCATAAGTGGGTGTCTTCATGCATCCACGAGGATCCGGATTCTATGGAATGCACAGACTCAGTCTCATCTTTGGCTCTATGGATGGCATTCCATTGAATAGGTGGTACATCTCTATGAGAGTAATCCTTAAGATTGACTTTGGTCGTAACACCTAAGTGTTGTAGGTACAAGGAGTTGGTTCCCCAATCCTGTACCACTTGCAACTGTCGCATAAAGGGTCGTCCCAAGATCATCTCATAGGCATGATTTTTGCTGAAGTCACATATGGCAAATGTGTGCTCAAACTCGACACCACAGGTGGTGAGAGTTATTCCTTCTAGCAATCCTAAGGGTCTCTCAATATGACCATCGGCCATCTGCAATTTCATTCTCGTTGGCCTGAGTGCTGGCTTGCCCCAACGCTTCCATAGGGAAGTGGTGGCAATTGCAACTCCTGCACCTGAGTCCAAAATTGCCTTGGTGGTGTACTCCTGGTAGGTAATGGGAAGATAGGTGTTCCCTTCTTCACCTTCACACATATCTCCTATCTTATCCAAGGGTATCTCTGGCACTGTCCTATGTGATCCTACCTGGGAACGAGGTTTTGCTATCTCTGGTACTTATTTGGCTACATGTTTCCATAATTCAGGTCTAATCTTGAGTAGCTCTTCTAACTTGAGATTGCACTGCACTTTAGTGTTTTTCACTACCTCTGTGTTCCTAGGTAAGACTGAGTCCTCATTTCGTACCATGACCGTGGGTGCTCTCATACAAGTAGACTTAGCTTCCCATGGGCCTAAGAAGTGGGGTAATTCTTGTAGAGAGTTAGACTCAAAGTCTAGTCTGTCCTGAGAGTGGGTGCTCTCCTGCTCCTCATAAATGGATGGGATGTCTTGTGGGAATTGGTCGTGTGCATCATCCACAAGTTCAATGGGAGGAGGGACTTCACTTTCTTTAGCCCATTTGTCTTCTTGAATCTCGCGTAGGAATTCTGGTGTGAACCGATTCATAGAAGATGATGTGTCTGGCTCCGTAGAGTTAGGCACATAGGCTTCAGGCACATAGGCTTCCTGAGCAGGAATGCTTACTCTTTCACTTGCCTTGCCCTTGTGTTGAGAGGCTGGTTCCTTTTCTGATTGTGCAATCAGCTTCTCTATTCTTTCTAGGGAGGGGGGGTTGTCTGGTTCAGTGGAATTGGGCACATAAACTTCCGATGGGGGATGGGTCATGTTTTTGCTTGCTTTATCTCTCTCTTGATTTTTTTCTTCCTTGGAAGATCTTGCGATTATGCCCTCTAACTTCTCTAGAAGTCCATCCAAGTGTAATTGCGTCTTGGCTGAGCCCGAGTAATTGAAAAGGCGACTGGCTTCAAACATAGTCTGAGCCAATGCGACCATTTTCGTGCAAAGCTTGGTTCTTTCTATCTCTAGGTCAGCTCTAGGGTAACACTTGTCATGATCCGTGACATTTGGCCCTTCTTGGATTCTGGCCTGATATGCTTTAAGCATCATGTCTATGTCTTCAGGAGTGGGATCAGCTAATACTGATCCTACTCTAGGGGGTGGAATCGTATGAGGTGGGTTGGAAGGTGGCGGGTCGGATGGCGATGGGAATGGTGGTGGTGGGGTAGTGTGAGAGGGAGTTTGAGATGTGAGTTCAGTTATCTTGGCTTTGGTTTCTCTTATGCTTTCCTCAAGTTCACTCATCTTTTTAGCCCATTGTCTTTTCATTCTTTCCCGACTATCTTTACATGCTCTAGTCCTTTTCTTTGTCATGCTCTCGGTTTCACTAGCCTCTGTGTTCTTATCCTGGTTTACCCCTTGGTTCTGCTGCAATGCCTGAGCTCTAGTCACTACCTGTACTGGTGCGGTGGACGTCACACTTCCTGTGGAGTCTACCACCAACCCAATAACGTTAATAGGAGTGATTTTTGGCATATTATTAGGATTCTTAGGGCAGTCTCGTAAGAGATGCTCCTTTCCACATTCTTGGCAAAAGCCCTGAATTGTTACTGACTGGGGTTGTGTAAGTGGAGGTAAGGGACAATCACGAATGAGATGATCTCCCTAACATCTGTAGCACGGTCCTCTAGGGAATGGGGGTCTTACCTGCCTAGGTTGAGGCTTAGGATTGGGGTTCGCATACATGACGTTTGTGTAATCTGACTCCCAACTAGGTTCACTCGGTTCCTCACTGTAGTAGGACTCACCATGTTCAGGAGATTGCATGTAATAAGCATGGGGACTATCGACATGTGTAGAATCAAAGCTATGGTCACTGGGGTCACTTTCGGAAAGCAGTGGGGTTACAGGGACTATAGCTCTATTCAGGTTTTCTTCTGTTGCTGCATATTTTACTGGGATCGCATTAGCTGGGGCAGGGGGTTGTTGAGCTAACACAGGCTGAGGCCTTTGTTGGTTTTGGTATGGTTGCTGATAAGGTTGTTGTGGCCTGCCATATGGTTGTGGAGGGTACGGGTTCTAGTATCTTCCCTGCTGAGGGTATGGCTGAGGGTAGGGTTGCCTAACCGCCTGCTTATTGTAGGGGCAATCTTGCGCGGTGTGATTGGTGTATCTTCGTTCTATGGTGCAGTACTAGCTACTAGGATTAACTTGGGGTTGAGCCATAATGGGACATACATTCGCCATGTGGTCGCCACCACAAGTATAGCATCTTTTCACAGGGGCAAACCTTGGGATTTGTTTACTAGAGACACCTAGTTTTTGAGCAACTTTCTCTACAAGTTCCTCAATCGATGTGGATTGCGTGGAAGAGAGGCTAGAGGCACTATCTGAACCTTTGTATATCTTGGAAAGCTCTAACTCCTCCCCTAGGTTATCCTCAATGTCAATACACATGTGTACACACTCTTCTATGGTCCTAGGGTCCTTCAAGTACACATATGATCTTAACTTGGTACTTAGCAATCCATCCAAGAATAAAGCCACTTGCTTAGCTGGTGTGGGTAGCTCAGGGACAGGGCATCTTTCAAGATATTGCCTAAATCTCCTTCCTGCAAGTCTCACGGTCTCTTGAGGGGTTTGCTTGAAGCTGTGAATCAGTGAGGAGGTATTATGTCTTATGCCACTCTTAGAAAATTCAATGATGAAAGCCTCTAGGAGTTGGTCTATGCTCCTGAACTGTCTCTCGTTTAGTGGTTGAAACCATGTCAGGGCAGTGTTCCTAAGGGTTAGACCAAAGGCATTGTACTGCGTGAATAGATCCTCCACTTGTTCAGCTCTCAGGACTTGTCTAAACTCAGCCACATGATCGTATGGATCTCCAGTGCCATCGAAGTAGTTCTTCATGGACTTAACTAGCTGAGTTGGTCTCAAGGTCCTTGTGTGCTCTCTAGGTCGTGGTAGAGGGAACTCATCCGCATTTCTTTGATTCCTGTGAGCTCTAAGTACCTCAGGCTCTACTCTATTTGTTTCCGTCCTCGTTCTTTCTCTGCCCCCTGAGTTGGCAAAGCTCACCTCCGGCCTTTCTCTATGTCTGTCTCTTTGAGTTCCGTGAGCGTGGGAGGTTCCAGCTCCTGGGTGACCAAAGGACACGTTCGATCTTGGTTGGGGGAAAACGAATTCACCCTTCCAAGTGTAAGCATGCCTATCATTTTCTGTAACCACAAAGATCCTCTCTGAGGCGTGATCTAGGTAGGTCACTCTGCCTGGGCTATCAGGATCCTTAAACTCATAGATCATGATTGTTCCTATATCAGTTGGCTGATCAGATTTATACCTCCAAAAGGCTTCGTCAGTTTCTCGATTGAGGAGCAAATCTATGCTCTTATTATCCTGGGGAATCCACTCTGGTGTGATAATCCTAGTGAGAACCGATTTGCCTCGAGGGGTTCTAGGTTCTGTACCCATGTTTCCTTGCTCCAGGTCACCTAAGTCTGCTTCTGGGATCACATTTCCAAATTCGTCCGTCCTCTCTGGGTGACTGGTGACTACGTATATGGTTCCTTCTTTGTCCAAGTATGCTCCATTTTCAAACTTGACAGCTGGGTGCTCTAATCCAATGGATTGATCAGGATTCTTAATCTGTACCACAGATCTTCCTAGGCTGTCCTCATAGATGCTGACACCTAATCGGTTGGTCCTAAGGTATTCCAACTGCGTTTTGTATGGGCCTTCTACCCTGTGCAAGTATGGCACTCCTGAACTTCCCGTAGGTCTGTCAATGCCTTGAGACATCTCTGATTCACTGGTATCAGAGCTAGGGTAATGCGAGTGGTGACTCAAGTGCTGGGCCCAAGACCTCGCAATATGATTGACACTAGCCTCTGAAGACCTAAGGCTTTGTCTATCTCTTACTAGATGTCGTCCTGATCTAAGGTTCATATGCCTAACTGATTAACCCAATTTTTCCCAAGTACAACCTCGTTGCAGAGTCCTTTTGTATCAGTTACTTGATTCTTTTTAGTTGATTCCCGTGTTAAAATTCTTGTCTGATATCACGTCGTAAGGTATATTTGAGTGTAGTTCCGCACTTAAAGTTGATCGTTCCACGTTAAGTTCTTTTCCTTTAAAGTTCTCGACAGTACAAAGATTATGTTCTTAGCTTGAACTTGAAAGTTTAGGTATTCTTCGACTTGATAATTGCCTATCGTCGCCCTGACTTACTCCTACCTCCAGTCGTTCTTAGCCTAAGCTACTTACTTCTTTTATCATCATGACTCATGCACCTCTTGATCTTGTGTCTCATGTGTATGTATTTGAAAGAACACCCCATCATATTATGTATATGTATATATTCTCTTCTCTTTTTGCATTTGAAAATAAAATAGGACATGTAGTGAAAGATCCACCACCCTTGCCTCACCTGATTCATAATTTATTAAAGTATAAAATTATATAAAAATATTGGAATGTTTTTCTTTTCTACTATTTGCTTATGATTTCTTTCTATTATACCATTTCCTTCTACTCTTTCCACCCCCTCCTATTTTTGCTGATATATGAGAATAGAGGGCTTGATTTGTATCTGTCTACCTCTGATATCCAATGAGTGTTGCATGTTGTGTAATTAATTGGTCTCCATGGTGTCCTCAGAATTAAAAAGCAAATAATAATGTATTTACAAAGATTGTAAATAAACAACAGACTCACATAATGGAACAAGATAAATAAAATGATAACAATGAAAAATTTAAACAAAATTAAAGTAAATATATTTAATCATGCATTTTCTCTTTTATTTTTTGAGTTCTTTCTTGTGCTTATTATTGTGTTTCTTGCTTCATTCTTTCTTGTTCTTGTTTTTTGTTTATTGCAATTTGAATTTTATGCCATTGCTTCTCAGCCAAAGGTTCTAGATATCTTTTGATTCTGCAACCACTTATGTAATTAGGCATTATATTTCCATTCACCTCCTCCCCCCTTCCCTCATCCTCCTCCCTCTCCTCCTTCCCTTCATTCTTGCCTAGCTCCTATCCCACCACTCCAATCCCTCTTCCTTTCCCATACCCCCATAGCTTATTTTCTTCCTCCCCCTCCCTCCATTCTCTCTTTGTTGCTCCCTCCTTGTCACCCCCTCCTTCCCCCCCCCCCCCCTTGTGGTTCTTGGTTGTGTCTTCTCACTACTCCCTTGATTATGGGAAGGTGCATGGTTGAGTTTGCTCCATAGTTTGTCTCTCCCCCTCCTTTTTTTGCAATTTCTTTTTTACAACAAACATGAATGGCCTTGGAGTCTTCCCCAAAGAGGAACCCATTTAAAGCCCCCTTATTCGCTTCCACTCTAATGCCCATTTGACTCTTTCTTATCGATGAGGGTAGAGCAAATTTGGTCTCAAAAGTTGAGCATTTATAGGCATCCTCTATCATCTGTAAGATCACTTGTTTGCACCCAAGTCATACTCAAGGACCTCCTTTAGAGCAACTTTCTTATTGAGGTTTGTAAGTTAATTGATATCTAGACCCTGGGTTGTAGCTTTTATCAGGTGGAGGTTGAGTCTCTAAAGGTAGTTTCTTGAATGATTGCTTTATCCCCGATAGCAGTTCGGTCTAGTTGGGCATACATATGTCCTTGGATGATTCTTTCTCAGCTTTCATCCCTAGTGAACCTTGTGGATTTCCTATCACAACTTGGTTTCCTAGCTTGTGCCATGAGTATCTTCCTTTATTACCTCAGATTGGAGGATCTATTGGCACTTTTTTGGAGGTTCCAAAGTTGACAGCCTTAGTTGTGGCAAAGGTTGTGGGCTTTTTGTTAGTTCAGATCATCATCTCTCACCTTGTGTAGTTACTATTAGAGATTGAGCTATTGCTTTTGTCAATCGACTAGTTGATTCAAAGGATCGAGTACTCGGGCCTTCAAATCAATGTATTTCTTTTCGCAAGGTTTGTCACCTTGTGAAGGCATGCCCTTTGAGGAACAAGCATCAATCGAGGCAGAATTCTTGATAGGCAGTGCACCGCCCTCTTGCATCAGCCTCTTGTCCTCCCTCCCCTCCTCTAGCTCCTTCAGGTTCTTTCCCTTTGGATGAGGGTGGGTTTGGACACCATCCTTATGCCTCGACTGCTCTAGCTCATTACTCTTGGTCTGACATGGATTGGCAAAAGCTTGGGGGATGAAAATAGTTGGGATGATAGCCCTAGGCAGTAGCTTGATAGGTCTTTTTTCCCATGAGGAATCGATTCAATGCCCTACATGGGGACTCACATATGGCTTCAATGGATTCATAGCAGGATCCCCCCACTTCTGTTCCCGCTCCTTTAGTGTCCGCTCTTGGGCCTTCCACCTCTCCGCACTCCATAGTAGCATGATACTTCATGTCCTTACTCTTGGTGATCCCTCCAGAGTGGCTTCTTGGTGACTAGGGTGGCTCATGAGGGACAATCTTGCCCCTACCCTCCTTTCATGGTGGGTATGTTTCCCTTGATACCTATTCCCCTTGGGTTGGTGAATTTCAATTACCACTTGTGGGGTGAATGCTTCGAGTATGAGTTCTCATGGTTTTTTGGTGCACACAAGGAATTGATCTCTTTTCATATTTGGCTCCATGTTGCCTTCTCTTTTCCTTTTTGTGGAGCCTCACATCTAGATTGATCTCTTTGGGAGGCATTATGCTTTGTTCCGGCTTAGGTTATTGAGTTATTCCATCACCTTGGGGAGCTTGATCACATCAAACTATTCATCGAAGTCTAGGAGTCACTTCATTTTCTTTTCATTCGTGATCCTCAAAATAGTCAGCTCATTGTGCATGTGACTGCAAACACTCATACTCCATCTTGTTATATGTATATTCATGAGGAGGAGCTCAGACAAGAATAAGCATGGGACTCAGGTGAGTCCACTTAGCTTAGTCTCTACAGGGTTCTCCTTGTGCATTTGGCTTGTTATCAGGGATGTTTTAACTTGGATTACTCCCCACCAAAACTGGCCTTGAAGATGGCTCATCTAAGTGTTGTTGTAGCCTCTTGATTTGCCCTATCTCCATGAGAGTTCTTTTATGGAACAAGGATTGGGTGCACTGAATTTTTTGAGTTATAGAGCTCAACTTTGATAGGAGCTCCACTAGTGCTTCGTCCATTGACCCCTCGACATTCTGATGATCTAGGAACACCATCTCTCCTTGGCCACATATGACAATGTAGGTAGATCTTGTAGAGACATGGCAAGGTTTTCGGGCTGATTGGCTACGGAACCAATGGATCTCAGGGTGGTGTATGTATTTCCATTGAGGAGTCCTTCCAGCCTACAATCATGGATAGAGGGGAGATTGTTTCTAGTAGAGCCATCTTGTTTATTTTACAGTAGGGAGCATTAGAGATAACTTCTTGAACCTATATGCTCCAAACCATGAGAGTGCTTGTGCCACTTTTTGTTCTCATATTATTGATGCAGTCTTGAGTGTCGATGCTTGGTGTGTTGCAGGTGACTTCAACATGATTGAGACACTTGAGGACTGCCATGGGCAGCCAGATCAGAAACCATGGATCTGAGCTTGCAGCTTGGGATAGATTATGTATGACCTTGAGGTTGCACGATGTATGGCACAATGAGGGCTTTGTTAGGGAAAGAACCAATCTTTATTTCTCGCACTTGGAGAGATAGATTGGTGGGATGAACCTCTCCAAGATGGATTGATTTATGTTAGTAATCTATTAGTTGATTATGGTGGTATGGCATGTATTATGACAAGGTCCTGCTTCTCTCTAATCATGCTCATGTGGTTAGAACCTTTAGGGAGGAAGCTACGAAGAGCTCCTTAGTTTTGTGAATTAATGAGCATATTCAAGTTGATGGGAGGATCGCTAATGAGATTTAGGTGATTTGGTCTTAGTTGCCTTGGGAGGAGGACTCTTGGGATCCATCTCTTGCTACTAGTCTTTAGCAAATAAGTTTATATTTACATGAAGAGAGCACCCGATGACTAGCTCTTCTTCAAGAGAAGGAGCACTACCTCCACATAGGTATCACCTCCCTTCGATGTTTACTAGAGCCCCATATAGACTGTGAGTGGAATAGCTCACACCTAGCCCAGGTGAAGTAGGAGATTTAGGAGGTCAAGTATAGGTGGTGTGCCTTCTTCAACCATAGACAGACTTCTCATTGGACTCAAGTTGGTGATCATGTTTTTGGTGAGTTTTTCTATGTGGTCTGATTTCATCATGCATGCTATGGGATCAAAGAGCTCTGTCAGGTGGATGGTTCTATCACTATGGAGCCTTAGGAGCTAAGAGAGATTGCCACTCACTTTTATCGCACCTTGTTATCTGTGGAGACTCCCTTTGGGACTTACTAAGAGAATAGATATTGCATCTTCCAGCATGTGTAGCAACATGTGACTGATGAGATGTAGGCTTTGCTCCTTGCCTTGTTTACTAATAGAGAGCTCCTTGATACATTGCATGGCATGGCTACAGACAATTTCCTTAGTGAGAAGGGGTTGTCCCCCATTTTCTTTCTCTAGTATTGGGGAATCATTTGTGATGGGATCAAGCTTACTTTCTAGGAGGTCATGGAGGGGGGTCACCATTCCTCATCTCTTATTGAAGGTCTGATTTTTCTCATCCTAAAGGGGGAGAACCTTGATGATATCAGGCACTAGCTTCTAATTACACACTTCTCAAATCATTCTACAAAATTCAAGAAAAGGATCTAAGTTTGAGATTGCAACCATTGCTTGAGACACTGATTGGCCCAACATAGAAGGGGTTTGTCAAGGGTCATAGTATCCTTGAAAACATCTTTACATTTTTTAAGGGTGTCTCCCTTTCCCAGATGTGTGATGATACACTTGTAGTTCTACTTTTGGACTTCGAGAAAGCCTATGACGGGGTTGACTGGGCTTTTCTTGAGGACACTATGGTTTGTATGGGCTTCCTCGCTAGCTAGATCAAGGGTGTGGCTTCCCTCCATTGTTCCACCCATAGTAAGATTCTTGTGGTTGGGTGCGGAGGGGAGAGCTTCAACATTTCAAAATCCATCAAATAGGGTTGTCCTCTAGTTTTTACTTTGTTTCTCTTCTTTAGTGAGGCCATGAGTGTTTTCCTATCTGCTCAAGAAAATACATTACAAAGTATTAGATTTCCTATTAGAAAGGAGGCCTTGTTGGATGTTGAGTGTGATGGTGACACTACCATTTATTTGCAGGGTCATGAGGCCAATATGACCAAGTTTTGGTATGCTTTGGATATATTTTGTGATGCTCCTGGTTCCAAGATTAATTGGCATCAATCATGTTGCTTCTAGATTTTCTCGGATCTTCACCCTAGATCACACTATGGTTTGGTATCTTGGATGTTATATTGGTCTTGAGCTCTCTCCTGAGTAGCATATATCGCCTCTCTTCCTAACCATCAAAAGGAAGTTTTTGTACTAGAGCATTGCTCACTTTTCCGTGGTTGGGAGGGTTGTGGTGGCTAACCAAGTTCTCTTGGCGACAATGTGGTATGTCACCTCTTGTTGGTCTTCTCGAGCTCATGTATTAACCAGATTCACCACCTAATAAGGAATTTTTTATGGTCTAGAGGGGATGTCAATACCACTTGAGTTAAGGTTTTTTTGCAGTTCATCACCCTTCATATGGAGACTTGTGGCCTTGGGATTATCAACCCTACCTACCATAGCAAAACCCTCTTGGGAAAGTTTGTGTTTCCCCATCTACTTTGTGTCCTTGAGCCTTGGAAGGATTTTTTTTGTTAGAGACGAGGACTCTTTGCTCATGCCATTGGCAAGCCTCAAGAGTTTGAGATCATATGGATTTTCATTAAGATAAGACATAGAGGGTTCTCAAGGAAAAGTGAGGATCGCTTTGCTTATAGCATCTTGAGATCTTGGGATTTGCTATGACTAGCTCTTATCCAACTTCCTCCCTTGTTTCCTCAAGCGTAGCTTCATCAGCCCATTACTTCAAATCCTCTCATTCGCATGGAGAGAGGGTTCATGATTGGTTCATGGCATCATGTTTCCTAGGGTGAGTTTTCCATAGGTCCTCGACATGGCCTATCATATTGGATTAGTTTTAAGAGTCTCATTGAAGCATGACACTAAGAACATTGTATGGGGATGTGTGGGTGCTTGCGATGCTCAAGGATGTTGGGGTTGCTATTTCAAGGAATTAATGGACCTAGTTTGATCTCTCACCTTCGACATTGTGGTTGGGTGCCTTCACTCAGAATGATATCTTGATTGACGTTTTAGGCTTTACTCAAGATAGGACTCTCTTCTTTGAGATTGGCATGGAGGGATAGATTATCAACATGATTGAGGAGTTTGAGATCATCATTGGGTGCACTTTTCAATGGATCTGGGTGGTTGGCACCCATGGTCTCGACAAACACATCAATCTTGAACCACAGGACATTCACAATCACCACAGCTAGCGGCTCTGAGTACAAGAGGCCCAATTGTTGTCCTACCTCCTTTCGGATCTGAAGGAGTGGCAATGGCACCATCCAGTTTGCCCACAAGATCCTCATTATTCCTTTCTTTGAGTAGTCTACATGATTGGGGAGGAGGATCCTCCAGTCACATTTTCTTATCACTCCTATTGAGATTGAGGCTTGGAGTTGGTATGGGCTTTTAAAGAAGTTCCTTTTCTCCTTTTAGCAATAGATTTACAGTGCTAAGTAGTCTCATTGGTTTTTTCTCTTTCATTAGTTGGTTTCCCAGAGGAGCATTGTTGTCAGCACATGGACCAATTTTGGGGGCCGATCTTCGGAGCGCATGGGTTGTGGCTTTCACAGGGAGTCTCAACGACATTGTCTTTAGGATTGCTAGTTGGCCGAGCAGAGTTGGTGGTAGATATTAAGACCCTGGACTTGGAGGGTGGGACCTCATACCATTTCTTGGGGCATGGTTTTTTAGGACTCACTTATTGGCTCAGCCCTCAACCATGAGCATGAGGCTCATAGTACTATTCTTTCGATCTAGGATGGGCGGATTGGCATCACACAATTATTAGAATTTCAAGGTGGAGTGGTGTTGATGACCCATACTAGGAGCTGATCATTAGCCTTGCAATGTGGTTTATCTAGAGAGCTAGGTGTCAGCATATCTTTGAGTGGTGTATGCTCCCTCCGATCGAGACCATTCGGGACATCCAGTTGGAGTTGATCCATACTCTATGGGTGTAGCTAGACTGACTCTATGGCAATTTTGAGGGCATGACATGGTGGTGACATGCCTTTCTATAGCTTTGGAGGAAAGGGCCATTCTTTACCATTTAGGGTGATATTATTTGTTGGATTTACTAGCTGCCTACTTGGCTTTTTTCCCCTCCCCCTATCCTCTCCTCTAGGAGCTAGATCTTTTGCAGTGTTGGGTGGGTGTGTGGGGTGATTCTATCACCTAGTGAGTTTCATTGGTGATTTCTCGAGACATGCATGGGTTTATCCATTAAAAGAAAACTCTGAAGTGTTTATGTGGTTCAAGCAACATCTAATTATGGATGAAAATCTATCAACATATAAATTGGGAACCCTCCCTTTTGATCCAGGGGCAGAATACATGCCTTCTAATTTTAATGCATTTTTGGCTGAGCGTGGGATAAAACATCCATGTACAGTGTGATATATACCTCAAAAATGGAGTTGTTGAAAGAAAGAATGGGTCTCTCATGGAGATGCTGAGATGTATGACCCAAAGTTAGGCTTTAACACAGCTTTTGGTTTGAGGTTGTTATATGTGTAGCATATGTACTTAACAGGTGTCCCACCCAAGTAGTGCAATGGATTTTTTTGCTTTTATGGTGTCAAGAGAGGGGAGCCCAAAGGGCCCCCCTCCTTAGAAAACCAAAGTTCAAAAACTATAATGCATGACTTTGTTATTCAAGATAACTTACACATATTCCTTAATAACACTTTTCACAGTGTTGTAAAAATCACCCTTAAACAAGGAGTGGAAGGTCAGCTTGGCCAGAGGACAGGTAGCTATGGACCATGTTGGGTGATTCCACCACCAAAGAATTACCTACAAATCCTAATGGTTGCCCGAGAAAGGCACGCCATGCACTAAGGAGGGATGTCAACTGTAAGGAGGGATTTGAAGCCAAAGCTAGTCTCCCATCTCAAATTTGCCACAAGTGAAGTTGTCTTATGTGGGCCATTTTCACAAGTGACAGTTTTATTCATTCATAAGTGCAACTTAATGGGGGAGAATTTTCACACTTCCCTATCCCAAGATAAGAATCTGAGTACAAAAATGATAACTAGTCCCCAAAAAGTTTATGCATGTACCTAGGCACAAATTCACCAAGGAAGGAAGCTACTAAGATGAACTTGGAAGCTCCCCCCCTCTAGTGTGATCTTGGGTTCACCCATTGGGGAATCCTAATTCCATGCGCCTCCCCTCCAAGGAGTGAGTAACACACTTGGGGGCTTCTGATAGGGACCAAATTTGGGCTTTCACTTGAAAAAATGCTTTGGAAATGGGAAAGAAGAAGGGAAAATAAATATCCAATCCATCACCTCCTAAGATCCTCAATCTTTACACATTCTAGCATAAGATGAACTAAGGATCCATCTGCCTCAATCTCATTGCAAACCGGGCACTCACTCTTGCCTCACTGTTGGTAGCAGCCAAAGCCATCGATGCAACTGAAGTATGTAGAGGTAGACTACAAAGAGTCATGGGGAGCCATGCAGTAATTTTTTTCGAAGAAATATACTTGATATTACTTTTTCAAAACTCCAAATAGTGATTTTCATCACTTTTGTAATATATGTATCATAAAACACCCATTTTTGTATTTATTAGCTCCATTTTGTGCAAGTCAAGGAGTCCTTAAGCTTGAGGAACTTAGGTAGAACAATCATACCAATTTTGGTTATTTTTAGATCTCATTTGGACCTATAAATGACCCTGAGAACTAATAGTTTTTAACTATTCGGTCACTAGATGTGAAACCGATCAAAACTAGTCTAGAATCTATAAAAAGAGCTAGAGAGCTCATTTTTGGAGTTAGCTTGTATGAGTTGAGGAGAGCTTAGATCTACTTTGAACTTGTAATAGTGTTGTTGAGAAATGTAGTCTACTTTCTACCTTCCATTGTGTCTCGCTTATCTCTTCCTTGTGTGTGTGTATGCATGCATGCATTTTCATGCTTCTCACCTTCACTCTCACTACTTCTTGCGTTCACGATCTTCATATCACTCCTATGTCTTCCATGGATTGACATTAAGGAGGTGGAGCTTCTTATCGTGGTACTTACCATTGTGCTAGACCAACACCAAATTTGGCACCATTATCATGTTCTAGGAAGAACACTTGATGTTAAGAGTATAGCAAGAATTGACATTGGAAGGTAATTAATTTCAGTTTTTGTTTCTATTTTTGCATAGTTTTTTTTTGTTTTTCATCTCCCCTATACTTCACCTTCATTCCCACATCATCTTCTTCCAGTCCAAAAAATCAAAAAATTCACCATATACACCTATTCTCCCTATTTTCTTCATTTGTGCATGCAAGAGAGAGAGAGCTATTGAGCGAGCATATGTGTGTGTCTTTTTTAGTTTTCTTGTAGGCACAATACTCTAGAGCAGTAGGAAAGGTCCAAAAAGGTAAAAGCTTAGACTTTCTGCCATATTTGCCAAAGCTCTCGGACCATCATGATGGTATGAAAAATTTGAGTTTTTGTGATTGTATCACCAGCATGGTGTAGGCCACCCTTGCACTTGCACGAATCCACATATGCATCTTCAAAATTCACACTTTGGTGGACCATTGTGATGGGCTCACGCCATCATGATGAGGTGTCACCATCGTGATTGGCTCACGCCATCATGATGGCTCGATCAAACCATCACAAAAGATCACTTGCACCATCGCGATGGTCATTGACCATCGCGACAATAACGCTGACCCCATGCCATCACGATTGGCTCACACCATCATGATGCTTCATTGCCAGATATCATTTGGACCATCGCAATGATCAAGGTAAGCCATCATGATGCATCGTGACCATCATGATGGGCTCATGCCATCGTGATGGTTCCATTGACCATTGGCCATCACGATGGGCTATGCCATCACAGTTGTTTGCCTGAATTCGACCATCACGACGACTCGCACCTTCGGACCATCACGATTGTGTCACACCATCCCGACGGTTCAATTGGACCATCGCGACGGTCCTAGACCATTGTGATGGTTCGCCTAAAATGCAAAATTATAGTTTTGATTTTTGGGCAATTCCAAGACATTTTGTGTGAATTTTTGAGTGATTAAGCATAATGGAGAGACCTTAGCTCATAATTGGAGAAAAACCTATCCACCTGTTTTAACCCCTGAGAGCCTGAACATTCATAACTTCCTCATATGAAAGTCCATTTTTTGAGCTCTAGGGCTCATTGGAAAGCTTTTTGGAAATCCTACGTGGCCGCAACTGTTTTTATTAAGAATGATGTATCGATATTTTGATAGGATAAATTGAGGTTGACCCATTTGTGGGATTAAGAAATCAAAGGGGGTACTTGAGAATCTTGCCAAAGGAAAAGGGACCCTTAAAGACAGTCTAATACTGTAAAGTAAACATTATCTGCCAAGTGCAAGCGAATGGTAGACCTGGCCATTTCATCTAACTCATCCCAATCATCTTCATCCATGTGAGCAGGCTTCTTTGAAATCCCATTTACTGGCTTCCATTGCCTCCTTTGAACCAGCACATCTTTAATCTGATTCTTCCATAGAGCAAAGTTTGTGCCATCAAATTTTTGGATCTCAAAATGGTCTTTGCCCTGCAAGTTATAGCTCCTCCTCGAAACACTAGCAGTAGACCCTGATCCACCGGATGTGCCTGAGACCTCTGATGCCATGATCGTAGAGAACTGAATAGAATGATAATGGAGCTAGAAGAGTTCAAACACCAACAAATAAGTGTATCAAGGAGTAAATTGATCACTGTATAGTTGACTAAACCAGAAATCTGGAAAAATTTTGCCAGAGTATCCTCTGCAAAATTAGCATATGACCAGTGCCAAAGTATCATAAAACTGCAAGTACTGACATGTCTACCTGCATAGTGAATCACTGACTCCACTGCATATAATCAGTTACCCAATAGAAGCCAACTAGGCTTATCGAGCACCTATGAACAACTATCATACATCTCCTATGGTGAGGCTGGGTAAGTCTTCCACCTGCATCACCAAAGAGACCCCGACATTTGGGTGTCTCCCAGCTAAGAAAAACCTCACCACGACCCTCTTTATCAAAACGTAAAAAGCTTTATGCAAAGAATGTAACCGCTATATCAATGACCACATGGACGTACATAAGCGGTATCCACAGAAGCGTACATGGTGTGTATGTGCTCAATATATGCAGTAAAATGACACAAAAAAGGCTGAATACACAACCCAAAAACTAGCCAATAACACCTGCAAGTGTCTGTCAACTCTGATGTTTTAGGCTTTAAAAACCTGCATAAATTTGCAGCGACTGCTCCCACCAAAACTGAAAACCCCTCGAGAAACCTGTAGTTTTACGAGTGTGGCTGAAAATACAGCCCCAAAGGTTGATATTTATTGTCTGAGAAGTACAAGGAACACTCTTCTTGATGTTCTTGGACCTGTGCGGTGAGAACTATGTGCGAAAGTACTCCGAAATGGCTCCAAAAAACACCCCAAAATTGCTTCAGAAATAGGCTTTGAAAGCAAAAAATGAAGCTTTGAGGGACCAAAACTTGTTCAAGGTAATGTCAACCTTAGTCTTTCCCCTTCTTCAAACACCACAAGAGTGTAGCTTAGTGGCAAGAGATTGCCACGGTTAAGCGAGCTCTGGGGGGAACAGTACTGGGATGGGTGACCTCCCGTGAAGTACCGGGAACCTCTATATTCCCTGATCGTTGAGGTCCTCCCTCGCGCGCAGCCAACGGCGCCAACGGTGACTTCGGTGACTCGGATGACAAGGTATGCCAAGGTCTATGCCTTGGTCGCCACCTTAGTCGTAAGCCTTGGAGAAAACCAGAGTGATCAAAGAAGCTGACTCAAGCTTGGAAGAATAATCAACCCCCTCAGTCAATTATTAGCTTAGGCTAATGAAGTGTTTCAACGGCGATGCACCACAGTGCGCTCTCCTTCTCGAGAGCTCCACGACGATATGCTCGGATTAGAAAACCGAGCTCCTGAGGCCGCACACAGTACTCCGCGCAGAGGCTGTAGAATACGTAGAAAACACAGTACACAGGAGACACGAAGACAGACTTCTTAGGTCTTACAAATGTGGTCGAACTTACAGTCCGTGACTGACTAGGCCACTATATGTTTTATTAAAGAACATATACAAAGAAGTGTCCGGTGGCCATTTGGCCTTTCACATGGACACTAACGGTAACAGCTAAGAGCATGTAGCATTGTGGATTGAATTAGGACTGGAACGTATCACGTCCAAAAGACTTAATTTTTTCAAGTCCAAGTGTAGGTTAAAAGAGTGCAAAAACAAAACTCTAAAGGAAATAACTTAAATTCGATGACACAAGAACTGAAGCATACAATGAAAAGTCGATTCCTAACATGTATATTGAGACAACACAAGAGTTTAAAAGGAATTAAAAATGAAACAAGTCATTAAGAGACAACACAAGAGTTTAAAAGGAATTAAAAACAAAACAAGTCATTAAGAATAAGGAAGTGTTGACGACAATGAGTACTCGAGGGATGCAATTCACGAACCTTAGATCAGGAAAGCACATAGGTAAGTCAGATCGACGAAGCCTTAGATTATCAAAAGCAAGCGTAGGAACTACTGCACATTCATGGGCACAACAATTGAATAGATACCCATACAATTTGGGCTCAGACACTAGTGAGTCAAAAATGGCTTATAGCACAGAAAGACTGGAAGGAGCGTTAAGTGTAGCTTATCTAGATAGACCCGAAGGACCTTGATCACAAAAATTTATCCGAATTCTAACAAGTTTGATTCCACCCATGTAGATAGTCCACTTGCATACTACACATGTTTATAAAATTTGGAAGCATATCAATATGATAGTCAACCATTGGAACCCAATTGGGAGCTCGATTATGCCAATGTTATGTATGCTAACCCTAACCCACAACCCTTGTTGAGATAGCCAAGACCACAGGGCCCCAAAGGACCATGATTTAGGTGCCAAGGAGATCATTTCATAAAGGATTTCCCACATCCTCCGATAGTAGGACAATCACAATATTATAGCATTCAAGGCTTTTGTGTAGAATGTGGTAAAGAGCATGTCATAAGAGATTGCCCTAAGAACCCTACTAATGCGTCAAAAAGTGTCAGTCATTACTGTGTAAGGTATTGTGCACATCATAGATGGATCCATACCTACATATGTACCTATCCAAGCTATAACAAGAGCCCATGCGCTATTGCAAAATCAATAGCCTAATCCTAAAAAATTGGCGGAGACTAGCAAAGTTAAAGAATTTAGTGGTAGAAAGAAAACATCTTGGAAGGACTCACGAGAGAGAATCAAAAGGAAATGGAGCAAAAAGATAAAAAAATTAGAAGGAAGTCTAGAGGAAACTAGAGCTAAAATCCTAGAATTAACTTCACAAGAGTCGAATCAGGAGAACCCAAGTCAAAGATGAGGATCAATTTTAGTTGAACCCATACTTAAAATCTAGACATGATGTTCTAAGCATACTAGGCAAGATTAAAAGAAGGACCCCACATTGTAGAATCAAGTAAGAACTATCCAAGAGTAGACTTAGAAATTGAGAGAATTAACCTTTTCATGAAGATGGTAGAATTATCCGAGACCATGTTTGAAGCCTCTCGATATATCAATTGGTGTAATATAGAAAAACAAGAGTTATAGTTTCAAGGATTATTGGAGAGGCTAGAATACTTGATTGCTAGCAACGAGAAGAACAATCTGCTAAAGAACGTTATTGTTCTAGAGACATAGGAAGATAATGTACCATCATAGTCTCAAGTGACGAACACGATGTGTGAAGAAAACCTTTCTTCCATACATAAGTACTCCCAAGGGTTGCTAAGAGAAATCCAAGAGGAAAAGTGGAGACGCGACCAAGAAACCCATCCCCCTATTCAAGAGATAGATGACTTGCAAGAACAGTTTCTGCAAGACATACCTTCTATCTATGACCATGTAGAGGAAGAGCAACTTAGTGAACAAACGGATTTTGAATTGAAATCCTTGCAAGAGTTACCTCAGTTCATAGGACCTTGGGAAGCTAAGCCCATCATATGAGAACACCCACCATAATAGTAGAAAATGAAGAATCAATAATCCCTAGAAACATGGAAGTGATCAAGAACACTAAAGTGCAATGTCATCTCACTTTAGAGGAATTGTTGAAACTTAAGAATGAGTTGTAGAAGCATGTATCAAACCAATTCCCAGAAATAGTTAGTGCCCAATCTCAGGTAGTTCACAATTCGGTACCAAAAATACCCATGGAAAGAATTTGAGATATGAGTGAAGGAGAAGAAGGAAATACCTATCTTCCAATAACCCACAAAGGCTACACCACCAAAGCCATCCTAGATTAAGGAGTGCGATGAGCCATCGCTATCACTGCTTTATGGAAACATTGGGGTAAGCTCACATTAAGACCCACAAGAATGAAGCTACAAATGGTGGATGGACATATTGAGAAATCATTAGGCTTGCTAGAAGGCATATCTCTCACCACTTGTGGTGTAGAATTTGAGCACACTTTTGCCATTTGTGATTTTGGGAAAATCATGCTTATGAGATGATTTTAGGACAACCATTCATGTGTCAGTTGCAAATTGTACAAGTTTGTGGAACTAATTCTTTGTAATTGCAACATTTAGGAGTGACCATGAAAGTTAATCTCAAAGATTATTCCCATCGAGATGTACCCCCGATTCAGTGGAATACCATCCATAGATCCATCATGGTTGCACAAGGACACTCATCTATGGATGTGTAAGGTAGCAAAACAAGAAGAAGAACTATTAGAAGCTAGAAATTTAGGTTTGAAGCGGCATCCACCAACTCTTCAAGATTGTGCTTATGCACCTATAGTGTTTCCAAACAAGGAATTTGAGCCTCACGGTTGGGTAGAGATCTTAGCTACGATGGACATAGCAGTGAATGAAGAACAATGGACTCCTCAGTGTGATGAGGATGGATATGAAATTTCCATCTTTATGATAGAGCCCTTAGAGGAAGAGCCTATCCTAGAAAAATGCATGGAGGTGACTCAAGGACTACATGAGGCTAGTAATGAAGATCTAGAGTCCATTATCATGGAACCCTTCTGTTTGATAGAAGAAGAGTATCTTTACTATGTGGAAAGCACTACCCCTGAGATGGACAAGGAAAATCAAACTGAACAACTCGAGTTACTCATAGAAGACACAAAAAGTAAGAAAAAGAAGAGAAATAAATCACCTAAGATAGAAAAAGAAGAAGAACCACTCATGAAAGTACTAGAGAACTTTAGAAAATATGAAATAGACGATAGAATAATCATGGTACGAATGCCTAAACAAGAAGAAAATATTGGAGAAGTGTACGATAATAGAGAGAAAACCAAAAAGATAGTAGTCACAATTGAAGGTGGAGAAGAAAAATGGACATACATAGGGCATGATTTGACGGAGGAAGAAGAAGAAGAGTTAACTACTCTATTGTGAGAGTATAGAGATATGTTCGCTTGGAATTACAAATATTTGAAAGGAGTAGACCTAGATATATGCTCTCATAGAGTCCGTATGAACCCAGAGGCCAAAGCTATCAAGCAGAGACCATACACTTACAATGATAATTATGTTGCCAAGATTAAAGAGGAGATAGATCGCTTGATAGAAGCAAGATTCATTTACGAAATTGAGCATACCGAATGGGTATCCCCCATTGTGGTCATGCCCAAGAAAAATGGGAAATTGCATGTGTGTATTAACCTTAAAAAAGTTAGTGCTGCCACGATTAGAGGCAATCATCCTCTTCCTATCATGGAGCATCTACTAGAATGAGTTGCAGGCAAGGAAGTCTACAACTTTCTTGATGGATTCTTAGGTTACAAGCAAGTAGCCATTGCTCTTGAAGATCAACATAAAACAACTTTTGCCAAAGAATGGGGAATATTTGCATTTCATGTGATGCGATTTGGGTTGACAAATGCACCCACCACTTTTCAATAACTCGTGCCATGTTTTTAAGGAATTATTAAGAAAGAACTTGGAAGTTTATGTGGACGACATATGTGCTCATTCTAACGTGAGACAAATCCACATCCTTGAATTAAGGCAAGTATTTGATAAATGTCGAGAATATCGGGTTTGCTTGAACCCAAAACATTATGTTTTCATGGTTGGACAAGGCAAAATTCTAGGACACATTGTGTCAAAGAACGACATATTTACAGATGAAGAGAAAGTGAGAGTGATTGCAGACCTACCTAGGAAGAAAAATGTGAAAGAAGTACAAGCTTTCATGGGACATTGTGGTTATTGTCGATGGTTCATAAACATGTATACTATCATAGCAAAGCCTTTGTACTCTCTTTTGACCAAGTTTGAATGGACAGAAGAATGTAAGAACTCATTCAATGAATTTAAATGATGCTTCTATTCAATAGCTATATTAACAGCCCCAGCTTGGATTAAGCCATTCCATGTACATGCGGATGCATCCAACTATGCCGTAGGATGTGTGTTGGCCCAACCCACGAATGAAGGTAATATGGATCTTTCCATAGCTTACACAAGTAGACAATTAAACGCAATAGAAAGAAATTACACCACGACAGAGCATGAAGGATTAGGGATGATTTACGTGGTAAAGAAGTTCAGACACTACTTATTGGCAAGCAAATTCAAGTTCTTCACGGATCACCAGGTATTGTTTTACTTAGTCAATAAGACTTGTAACATCAGATGATTGATACGTTGGTTTCTCCTACTAATGGAATATGACTTTGAAGTAGTATTCAAAAAGGGAAAGACCCACCTTAGAGCATAGCATCTTTCACGTCTAACTACTAGAGAAGCTCCTCAAGGAATAGTGGATGAACTACCAGATGCATACCTATTTAATCTCAAGATGGTACCTGAATGGGCCAAGACTATTGTCCCTATTCTCACATTTGGACCCAAGAATCCTAGGATTAAGATCAAAGAAGGAGAGATTACCAAGTCACAAAGATACCAAATACTAGTAGGAAGCATATATAGACAAGATCGTCAGAAAATTCTTGCTTGTTATGTAGATCAATCAAAACACAAGAATTGGTTGCAATTAGCATATGTAGGTGCATTGAGGCAACATTATTCCAAACACTATACATTGCAGACTCTACACAGACTAGGCGTGTATTGGCCTTCTATGGAAGCAGATGTCTATAAGTTGTGTAAAGAATGCCAAGTTTGCGGTGACAAACCACCTTTGGAACATGCCACGCTGTATCATGTGTCTCTTGCACCAGAATGGAGTGAACCAATGGTGACATACTTGAGGACAAAAACATTCCCTCAAGGAATGGCTTTAGCACAATAATGAATTCTAGAGCAAGAAGCTCAAGACTATTCACTTATTGGTGATAATTTGTACAAATGAGGAAGAGATGGATACCTAAGACAATGTGTTCATGAAAGTGATTATTTGAGCATATTAGAGACTTCACATCAAGGTGTTGCAGGAGGTCATTTTGGCCCCGATAGAGTAATCAAAGCCATATTATTTGCAAGATTATGGTGGCCCACTCTTCACATAGATGCACATACCTATGTTAAGAGATGTGATGTGTGCCAGACAACTCAGTTTCCTACTCATAGAGATGAAATGCCATTGAAACATGTGATGGGAGGACGTGCATTCTCTAAGTGGGGTATAGACTTTGTAGGACCCATTAACCCTCTTGCAAAAGGTACTCATGTTGAATATGTCATAGTTTTTATCGATTATCTTACCAAATGCGTAGAAGCTAAGGCTACCACAAAGAATGATGCACACACAACTGCAAAATTCTTATTTGAAAATGCCTTTACAAGATATGGATTGCCTATAGAGTTGGTGAGAGATCGAGGGACTCACTTTCTAAACCAAGTCATCGAATATTTGTTACAATATTTTATGGTGATTCACAAGAAATCCGCACCATATCATCCTCACACAAATGGTCAAGTAGAAAGTACTAACAAGATCCTTTGTAATGTATTGACGAAACTCATGAACAACAAACATTCAGATTGGGACAAACAATTACATCATGCTGTTTGGACATATCGAGTGGCCTACAAGACCATACTCAATGCAACTCCCTTTTAGATGGTTTTTGGTCAAAACATTGTGCTTCCTTTGGATTTTTTGATACCCACCCGTAAGGTTGCACAAGAACATCAGTGGACCCGCCATGAATTATCATCAAGGATAATGGACTTGGAATGATAAGGAGAAACTAGGCTAAAAGAAGCAAGAGGGATATATGCAACAAAGAAGCAACAGAAAGCTTATTTCAATGTACAAGTGAAAGATAAAGGCTTAAAGGAAGGCAATTTGATGCTAGCATATGCGTTGAAACAACATGCACGAAAGCTAGAGAAACGTGGTTATGGACCTATGATTATTAAAAAACTCTCAATAAGCGGTGTGGTACAATTAGCCACCTAGAAGGAGAGATAATGCCTAATTACATTAGTGGCTATAGACTCAAGATTTATCAGGAACCTCTTACAGAAGATATGCTTAGACGACTCATGTTGGCAAAGAAGTGTAAGGAGGAAGAAAAGAGAATACGCGAAGAAGCTCAAGCACCTCCCCATTTGACTATATCACCTTTGCCATCTCCTTTACTTCAAGCCATCTGCAAAACTCAACAAGGTATATATTCCTCCACATTTGTAAATCCCTTGTTCACACCCACTAATGCACCTACCATCGCATCACTATTCACAATCAATGCACTAGATGCCATGTCCAGTGACATGGACATTTCACCACCAACACCACCACTCACATCCACCATTTCACTACAACCTCTCAGCACATCACAATTTTCTATGGACACCACAACATCGAGTCTCCCATTCCCATTTCCCTTCCCCATTGCATCTACAACCACACTAGCATCATCCTTACACACCACACCATTGTTATTATCACCCACCTTTGATACTATGTTTCATCAAATGTTTTCATGTATGACCCAAGATAAAGATGAATCTGCCTCTCTCGGAAGCAACTACCAAGCCTTGCAACAGACTACTACACAATTGTAGGCTCAACTGAACTCTTTGACCATCGAGAATGCTTCCCTGAATGCTCACAATTAGGAACTATGTGAGGCTTACCACTCCTTGGAGTTAGAATCTGAACAAAAGACTAAAGAAGCCTTCACAAATGTGGAAAATCTTTTACATGCTCAAATAGTACGAAATGCCATGCTCAAAAGTAAAATGGGACTTTTACAAAGAAACCTCGTAGTCGCCAAAGAAGAAAACCAAAAGCTACAAGAACCCTACTTCTTGTGGATGGAAAAATACCAATTAGCTATTGAAAAGGAAACGAGGAAGAAACCAACTCATGTTATGCAGTTTGATCTCGATGACCTACCCTCTGAAGCGCAAAAAGGAAAAAAAATTTCAACCAAAATAGTGCAAGGACCTCCTTCAAGAATATCTAGAAATGATGCATACCTGGACAAAAGCACCATTGCACCTAAAGTATAATCTATGTTGCCAAGACTGGCTAAACTACCCCTATCTAGCACCACCGCATGGCCCTCCAACTATTGGATGCATGGTGGCAGCCATCCGCCACTGGCTCCCCCCATTACCCGCATGGATGATGTCACCGCACACATGACCATTAAGATCTTTGATATGATTCAAATGGTTTTCAAGATTTCTTTCCTCATCTGAGCACCACATGTCAATACCCCGGGCTTTGAGCATGGTAACGAAGACCTCGCATATGACACAAGCACTATGCCATCACTCTAGGTATGCTATGCATGGCACTACCGCTTTAATTATTTACATGCATGTTACAAGATGACATTCGAAGAGATGTTCATGATGGGATTTTGGGAATACCATTCTGAAGTTTTTATCACCCAGCCTACCTATCTCCTTCAGTTGTTCGCTTGCAAGCAACTAGTATATTCGACACAGTATCGGCTTCTGCCTCCTGATGAACATCAAGCTATAGACTAGGAAAAACTCAAAGCTGATCTTGCATGAGGAATTCGCATCGTGCAACACACCCTCACACAAGACCTCTTGCAAAACTGCATTATGCAGACCCCACAAGAACGATCTATTGGGGATGATAGATGTAAGAGGGAGTGGGGTGTTGGTAGTAGCCAAAGGCATTAATGCAGAGGAAGTATGTAGAGGTGGACTACAAACAGTCGTGGGGAGCCATGCACTCATTTTTTTCAAAGAAATATACTTGATATTACTTTTTCAAAACTCCAAATAGTGGTTTTCATTACTTCTGTAATATATGTATCATAAAACACCCATTTTTGTATTTAATTGCTCCATTTTGTGCAAGGCAAGGAGTCCTTGAGATTGAGGAGCTTAGGTAAAATGAACATACCAATTTTGGTTATTTCTAGATCTCATTTGGACCTACTGATGACCCCGATAACTTAATTTTTAACTATGCGAGTCACTACATGTGAAACTAGTCAAAAATAGTCTAGAATCTATAAAAAGAGCTAGAGAGCTCAATTTTGGAGTTATCTTGTATGATTTGGGGAGAGCTTAGAGTTAGTTTGAACTTGTAATAGTGTTGTTGAGCAATAGAGTCTACTTTCTACGTTCCATTGTGTCTCGCTTGTCTCTTCCTTGTGTGTGTGTGTGTGTGTGTGTGTGCATCTTCATGCTTCTCACCTTCACTCTCACTAATTCTTCCATTCATGATCTTCATATCACTCCAATCTCTTCCATAGATTGACATTAAGGAGGTGGAGCTTCTTATCGTGGTACTTACCATTGTGCTAGAGCAACATTCACCTCTTCTCTAACTTGTTAGTGAGTGTTAGGCCACCTATTCTTGCCAACATTAACATCTTACCAGTGGTTTGCAAGACTAAGCAACTATAGGCACTCCTGTGCAAGTATCTCCTAAGCGCACCAAGAGGAAATTGATCATAGGGCCCAATGGTTGAGCTCTCATGTCTACATTCCCAACAGTCCCAGACATGAAAGCGAACAGAAGACATCCCAACTCCAGGGACATGCCTTGTTAGGCAATACCAATTTCTTGAGGTCTAGGTCCACTTTTTGAATTCGGACTCAAGCAAGAGTCTAAGTCTCCCAAGCAAGTTTTTCTTGCAAGGAATTTCTCATATAGTCGAGCCCTCATCCCCTCAAAAAAAGTTGGCAACAAAGGGATGTGAAATTCTCAGTGCATGGCAACTGTTGCTACCAAAGTGGACTTGACTAACTTGCCACACATCATGTGCATCCCTGTCACAACCAATGCTTTGAGAGATTGAAGAAGCTTTTGGACATGGTCCCCTAAGGTTTCCATGCCATAAGTGATGACGAGGAAGCCTTAAGGATTGCCAGCCTAGTCCAAGTAGGAAAAGCATGATTACACAAGAGGTGATGGCAAGCAAAAAGACTCTTCCTTCCCTTATCAAGCCTAACCTTCATGATAGTCTCAAGAGAGAAGTAGGAGTCAACCTCCAACCCTAGGTAGGTGTACTTCTTCCCACAAGTAAGCAAGCCCCCCCTAGCATAGGTGTCATTGCCTTCACCTCCTCTAAGTCTAAAAAACAAGTCGTTTCCATGCACTTATCAATACCAAATTTCATCACCCACTTCTCTGCCTAGAGACTAACCATGACCAAGGACTTCTGAAGTTCGGTGGGAGATTCCAATAGCAAGACAAGGTCATTGGCAAATAGTAGTCCTTTTGAGCACATCAATCCCCATGACTCTCCCCCATCAAGAATGTCATTAATGTAAATATTAAACAACATGGAAAATCCCCAACACCCTTGGCAGATGCCACAAAGTATCGAGATGGACTCGCTTAAGTTGTTGTTCCTTCACATGAACCTAGACTTGGGAGGATCCATAGAGGTCTTTAAAGAAGATTAAAATGTTACTAATCCGATTCACCAACACTGAGACGAGGATCTTGAATGCAACTAAGATGAGTGAGATACCTCAATAGTTGTCCACACAAATTAGGTCTCCCTTCTTGGGAATGGAGACCACCACCAATGTAGCTGCACTCTCAAGATCTTGCCTGTCTTGAAGAGGCCTTCAAGAATAGAAAGGAAAGCCTTACCCATCTCTGTGTTAGGGATTGAGGAATCATGATGAGGACCTTTGTCCCCAAGCAAAATTTTGAAGAACTTAGGTGGGTTGCCATCGGCCCTAGGGGATTTATGCCTCTTCAACTTCCTATAAGCTTGATAGACTTCATACCATTGCACAATTCGGTTAACTCTAGCAATCCTTGGCCACACCCTAACATGATGGTATCACCATGCCTCAACACTCTTGCTCTTACTATCTGAGTCCCCAAAGACTCTTTTATAGTTCTCCTTTTAAATGCAGTATTGCTCCCTTGGGTCTGTGATTAATGGGCCTTGACCATTACAAATTGGCTACAAGGACCCTTTACCTACACACCTCTTGGGCAAGTTAAAGAACTTTTTGTGTTGTCCTTCCCTAAGGTAATACTTTCCTTTATTGAACATATGTCTCATAGCATGACAACCACTAGCTTTGATCATTGGCATCACCGCCCCCAGCTTCCCTCTATACCGATAAAAAAGATCCTTGCCTACATCCGAGGTTGGGTTGGAAGAGCAAAATTCATTCCACAACTTGCATCAAGCATTAACAAGTTAGCACGAGGTTCCAAATGGAACCTGAAGCAAAGCCGAGGAAGTGGTTTAGGACATAGGATATTGTTTTCAATAGCAAGTTCCTTCATGATTTAAGTGAATTTCTGAAACCTGTCCCTTGCATCCTCATCCAAGTTGTACAGTACACCAACAATTAGAGTGCAAGAAGGATTGGCCCGCTTCACCAAGTAATTCCATTCTAAAAACAAAAGGATGAGGAGCCAGGGGTAAAGGAGCCTGAACAGACTCTAACGGCCAAGGGAAAGTGCCTACTCTTAATGATAAGTTTACCCCAACTCGCTGATACTAGGTCAGTTTGGGTCTTCTAAGTCCACAATTTCTCTTCTTTATGTATAGATATATAAACAATTCCCAGGAACGCAGTCTTTAAAGTAAAACGACCGAGGCCATCTAGGTGAGCAGTCTTACCCATATGCAATCCAGGGAACGCAAAACTATCGAAAGAGAGAGACGAACTCCACATTCTCTCGATGGAGACACTATATCCACCACTTCCACATATACCTAAGAACGTGTGTTATGGTCAAGATGTCGATAAATCGCAGCTATAAGTTAGCAATGATGTCACATAGAGACAATATCTATCAATAAACTCTGAAACAATTGAACTCTTCAGCATTAAGGTGAACACCCGCGATACCTCTCAATTAAGAGAGTCTAGATGCCATCGTAGATCTTCTTGAACCATAATTGCCACGAATGCGCTCCTGCATTAAGTCCTTCAAAGTAAAACTTACAGTTGCAAGTGCTTGTTTGCCCGCAATTCAACCATCAAATTTTCCTTCGACAACTCCCAATGTGCAATGAGTACAATGGACCACATGCCATCAAATACTTACGTACGACTAAGTTGTTGACATTTTCTGCCTGGTTACTCGATTGCTCTCAGGCCAACTAATGATCTCCTCAACAGAAGGACTCAAAGTTTTCCCTACCGGAAGAATGACTGAAAACAGAGATCAAACTGCTCTTCGAAAAAATTCATGATACCGCGAACATACTGCTACTTCGCAAACAATACGTAACTTCGAGCAAGCAAGAGGCGCAATAGGTAAGACACATTCATTACTGATTAAAATTGAAGCTCCGGTAGAACGGACTACACCAACCACGAAGAAATAGAACGGAAGCCCAAACTCCATGACTAAAAACTAGCACAATCCCAATATCCTGACGCCCTATACAACAGGCACTATGAATCCATTACATGAAAATGTGATTAAATACCAGCAATTAGGTCTGTTTTCAACTTGGCAATGCACCAGATAAACTTGCTCTTGTGACTTTCACAATAAAGGGGAGGACAGACAGGAACGAACTCACCTTGCCAACAGCTCCTGAACATATGCTTGAGCCAAGTGCTTCTACACCTGCTGCACTACAGCCTCAGGGGACGGCTTAGAAGAACTCCCACTGCTGGGCGACGAAAACACGTCCAATTTTTTGTGTATAAAACAATTGTTGCTACAAAATTGTATACAAAATATCATTGCAGCGAGTACTAAACCCAGTCCTACTTCAAATTGTGTGTAAGACAATCATTCCCCCCAATGATTCAAGACATTGGATTTAAGATGTTATTAAGCCCAGACATCAAAAACGTAATGAAGTCAAATGATTCTGCAATCATCAAAATGTGGAACAGAAGTGCAGATGACAGATTACACTTGGATAAATTTCTCTGATGGCTCTAATATTAACGGGGAACTGAGTTGATTACTGTCCGACTGATGATTCCCATGGCTTCCATGTACCTATCAACACATCGCGATACACAACTACTTTCACTGCCACTCATACTTGTGCTCGGTTTTGTTATACATTTTGTGAAACACTTCTCTCCCACTGTTTGAAGAAGCTCCTGAACCAAAACAGCCCGCTTTGGCTGTCATACATACAACAGACAGAGCGCTCCCTTGGAGAGACCGGATTTTTTTTTTTTTTTGCATCGTGAAAAACTAAACAAGTGAGGAGCAGTTCCCATCAGTCTCTTGGGCAAGAATCATCCAGGGTCTGATTAAATGTCCCAACAACTATGCCCAGCAATTCATGATGTGAGAAGACACGGGTATGGATACGCAGACAGGAGTGATGTGCATGAACAAGCATAGGTCATGGGGACAGGAAAATACCCTGTGTAATCTGACGGTTGAGGGACGAAGATGGTCGCCGATATCAAATCCTCAAGAAGCCCTCCCTTCCTTTGTACGTGCACACAGGCCCTCCGACACCATGATCAAGCCCGACACCTCCAAATGCAACCGCCCTGAGCGTTAGGGGAATCCTTGAGCTCCAACCCCTCTTTCCATTGATGCCAACGACAGAGTTCCAGCATCCGAGAACACCTTCCTCGATCGACGAAGCCAAAACTCCTCAGGATGCCCCCAGCAACAATAATGATCTCTGCTCGTATTCCCTCCTCCCTATTCTAGCAAAAAACAAGAGAGACCCATGACACACTCTCTATTCCTTATGGCCTCCAGAGAGCCCCCAAGAAGCGCGAGCCCCCCCTTTTTCGTTTGCTCGTCAGGGCTGCAACAAAAAACGGACTGCCCCCACTCCTCTGCTATGCTCGTCAGGCTGGAGGACCCCCCCCCTTTTCCGTTTGCTCGTCAGAGAAATGGGACGTGCCAGTGAAAGCAATGAAGAAGACAACCATATTTTTGCAGTCATGAGAGAGGGCCCCACGAATCCGATAAGTTTCCCCCAATTTCTTCCCAAGCATACATCTTGATGGTTCGAATGTATGTCAAGATCTCACCCCTTCGTCGCACCCTTTCATCTTTAGCTTTCATCATCCTTTGGCTTGCGAGGCCAATCTTAGTTGCAATCACCTTATTTACTGGTATCAAGAGAACTATGACTGCAAGTCCAGCCAGAAATGAAAATTTTACTTGGAGGTACAATAAGATTAATGCAGCCATCATTTGTAGAGGTAAGCTCCAAAGCTCATGCAAGCTGCCACATAAGTTAACAATACGTTCTGAGTCAACTGACATTAAAGTTTGTATCTCTCCATTGGGAAAGCAGTTCCGATCGGATAAGCGTACATCCAAAGCTTTGTAATAAATGAGCATGATAATGCTTGATCGCAGTTGTAACTTAAGTTTTGCCACCATGAAAGTATATTGTGCTCCCAGGAATGCCCGAAGAATAGACATGAGACCAATGGCAATAGCACATCCATAACCAATCTTTGCATTTTGCGCTTGTCCATCCTCCATATTTGTTACGATTGAATGTAGCAAAAGTGGGCCAGCAAATCCAGAAGCCTCATTTAGCATCTTCACAATGCCTATGTATAAGTACTGCCAGCGATAGACCAAATAGATGGCATGAAATAAGGAGCTTTCACATTCTTTATCTGTTTGCTCCTCCATCCACGATTTAAACAACCATTTGGAACAATTGTTGGGATCCAAACTCGCTGGCAGATCGAATAAATCATCATAATTCAACTGCCGTTTAATACCAAGGTCCATCAAAGGTGTTACTCATGTAAATAGGAGTTGCTCCCAAAGTGAAATTCCCTTCTTAGATTTCAAATCAATTTGTGAATGCTTAATGTCCAAAAGGGACTCTGACAAATCAGGAAGATCCCTCCTCTAGAACCTCTGGCGTCCAGAGCACCTTGTATCTCCTCCCTAAACTATAACATAGGGGATGTGGAATGTCGGCCTAAGAAGCCACCATATTTGCAAACACCTCTGCTTGGTCATTACAGCAGCATATCGATAGTGTAAAATCCAGCATGACAAGACCGACTCTAGTCCATGTAGACAGATAAATAGAACAGTATGACTATGATGTAGCATCCACTCATTGTGATCACTGAAAATTATTCTTAAACCCTGCCAAGTGGTCAACAAGAAGGAAATTGCAGGTAGCATCCCCACACACCGTACTCTTCTCATACCAAAGAATTGGAAAGCTTTCTTTGTTTTTTTTTTTGTTCTTGGATGGAAGAGCATCGTTTACTGCAGATGACTATAAGAAATATTGTTATGAGACTTGCTGCACAGCCAAAGACTAACTCTTCAAAACAGAAGGTGAATTCATGGTCTTCCCACACTGGTAAGGGAGAGGAACAAAAAAGTGCCAGAGACAAATGACGTTGAGAGGAAAACTTATCAAGAATGCCATTCATTGATTCCATGAGTCCACTTGGTCCTGCTTACACTTTAAATCATGTAAGCACAGAGTCCAGGAGTCCTTCAACCACACCACAGACCTTAATATCCAGTACTGTTAGTACAGTATTTCCACGAGCATGCTTCAAACTTTCTTTGGATTCCATATGGGAGATAATAACTCAGTCCATTTATTATAAAAGCTTCTCAATGTCTCCAATGGTGCCACATGCTTCTCCCATGCCATGGTCCACATATCCACCCATCAAAGTTGTCCATGTAATCTCCAAATACTTCATATCAACCGTTTGATCAACTCTTCAAGTACCTGAAATCAACAATATTTTCCTGCCAATATATCCATATTAGTGCATAAAAATCAACCAAATTGTGGGCTAACAGAGCCTCTACATAGAACACACACCAATAGCCATGGATTTGATAAATTGACTCAATGTCACACTCACCCATGTGTGAGTTGTCATGCAAAAGCTTCATTCACCATGAAGTGGTCTAGAGCAAACTTGCCTCATCCAAGCTGTTAATGATACATGAGTAGTGACCCATGGATGGCAAGGATAGAGAGCCCCTCACAATTGTCATTTGACTGCTTCTCTAAGTGCTTTCATTTCATATTGAAGTCCCCTCCAACAATCAATGGGAGCCCTTGCATAGAGAGTCATCCAAGGGTCGTTTTAGGTGGTCCAACGCATTTGATCATGCCTCTGATAATTGATGGTGTGGAACATAAATGTTTTCATGAAGCCACACCTAACCTTCCACATGAAATTATGAAAAAATCTGGTTCATCAAGGAAACATTCAACTCAAATGGATGTTGGTCTTGTGCAATCAAGGAACATAATCCTCATTTTCCATGCTCCATAGATCCCAATAGGGTGAGCACTGAGAAGTCGGGCATTCAGATAGGCCAGCAACCTTGGAACTGTAGGGTCCCTTGAATATTCTAGGAGTGAGTGGTCATCTAGCTTGAGAGCTCTCCCCTCTTGAATCTTAACCCATTTAGATTTAAGGAGAGCACCCTTGATAAATAGGTTGTGCACCTTGTTCTCGAGGAATCACTCCTATCTGTCCTCTCCAAAAAATGATGAATTTCTCGCACATGCCTTCCACTAAACTTGGACTCCTCTTTAAGCTTCCTAATGACTAAGGTCTCCACAGACATGGTTTTGTTCAAGATATTAAACCTAACAAGCCCGCCATTCTTGATCCTAGACACCTTCTCAACCATGTTGTCTAAGCCATTTCTATGCAGCAAGTGCTAGAAAGTTGGAACATTGAGATGTTGGGATCCCCAAATGCAAACATGTTCAAGAATTTTGGCCCTTGTTTCCCTCCTTGCTTGCCATGTACCCATTGAATGATTAGGAAAGTGTCTGAGAGCGTCCCCAATGGGCACATTATTAAGTACCGAACTACTATGGGTAATGGCAATGGAAGGAATAGGAGGATCTCTTACATGTTGATCCATGTTCAACGACTTCAAAGGAACCCAACTTCTTGCAAATTGGTTGACCTTCAGTTGAACCCGATCCAAAGCATCATCATCAACCCTAGTAGAATTGCACCTCAAACTCCTTACCTAGGGTGGATTAGAATGCTAGGTTCCAACACTAACATTTCCATAATCGCAAGCATGTCGACACTCATGGCATGGCTCCACTATTGCCCTTGCGTCAACACAGTTGGGAGGGACACCATGCAACGGCCCCTTAGTTGCATGAGGACCTAAGGGGACACCACGAGCTCCCACAATCCTCCTCACCATGTCGAAGCATGCTACCAAGGGGCACCACAAGGAGGAGGTATTGAAAGAGAACACAAGATCACAATAAACAAAGAAAATCCCCCCTTAACAACACTTTTCATGGTGTTGTCAAAATCATCGGTAGCAGTGCAATCGATCACTCCATATGAGGCTTAGTGTGGGAATTAAACTCATGATCTACTAGTTAGGAGTATGATGGGCTAACCACTTGCCCCAAAATCCATGGTTGAGGATTACTTCCTAATCCTCCCTCTTAGGGTGTGGTTCAACCATATTTTACCTATCATTTCTTTAGTCTAACACCCTCTTCCCCTTTTGGATACCATTTTCCTCAATGATCAATCCTTGATCTCCCCTTGAATTGATGTCCTCACCCTTTTAGAGTCTCTTGAATCTTCTTTCTCTCAACCTTGTTTTCATGAACCCGTGCTGACACTTTGGTGTCTTGAACCTTGCCTTCTGCTTCTTGGCCACTTGCCTATGGACTTGCCTTGTTTGCAACCTTGGTTTGTTGAGCCCTTATTCTCAACCTCAGTACCTTGAACCTGAGTTTCACCCATGCTAGGTATCTTGGATCCTCAATCTAATGCTTCTATTGGAAATCCTTTTTTGAGAGCTTTCAAAGATTATTTATATTTCTAAATCAAACCTATGCATTGGGAGATAGACTCTAATGTTTATTTGGATCCTCTTTAAAAGCGACACATGCACCTTCCATCCACCTTGCCCAAGCCTACTTCATAGGCTCTAATACCCAAAGCCTACTTCATAGGCTCTAATACCAATTATGGGAATTGAATTCATGACTACCGACTAGGAGTATGATGGGCTAACCACTTGCCCCAAAATCCATGGTTGAGGATTACTTCCAAATCCTCCATCATAGGGTGTGGTTCAACCATCTCCTGCCTGTCATTTCTTTAGTCTAATACTTGACATGGTCGCAAGCCATATGTTTCTCATGTATGTGTCTTTTCTTGTCTAGCATATGCATTAGTGCTTGATAAAAAATGCAAGAAATTGGATGATAAAGTAGTGAAATGCATTATTTTTTGGTATACTTCTAAGCGCAAAGGCTATTTTTTGAGTCATCCATAGACTAAACACAATTTGGTTAGCCATGATGTTGCTTTTGTGGAAGACACAAGTTATCCATTACTTTCATGTAGTATGGAGACATCAGTTACCTCCAAAGATGTGCATGACACTTTGTTGCCTCTTTTAATAGAGGGACGGTCAAGTACTAGTCCAAATGAAGAAATTTCTTAGCCTTTATAGGCTCCACATGATGATATTGATCATTCTATTTCTAATGCAGATTTACATGATGCACTTGCTAATGAGAGGGTTGATATAGAGGAGTCAAAAACTATGTCTTAGTGGTTGGTGCACATTTGAAAGATAACAAAATAGATGTATCTCTATCATATCATACTCATTCAAGCTCTCATAGTGCTTCTTTTGCATCATATTTCTATGCAATGGCTACCTCTAGTCTTTGGGATGAGAATGAATGAACCATAAGATTCAAAAATTGGATGGCTGCTATGCAGTCATAAAAGATTCTAATATGACGAATGGTACTTGGTCTTTATGTGATTTGTCTCTAGGCAAAAAGGTCATTGTCACTAAATGGGTATACAAGCTAAAAAGTAAGCCTGATAGAATAGTTGACAAGTACGAGTCTAGGCTTGTTGTAGAAGGTTATGCTCAAGAGAGAGCCATTGATTTTAATGAGACCTTCGCTCCCACATCCCGAATGACCATCATTCATAGCATATGTGTACTTGCAACTCACAATGGTTGGAATGTACATTAAAATTGCACTTTTGAATGGTGACTTACGCATAGAAGAAAATATGCATGATATTGAAGATTATTAGTTGCTTCAAGATATAGAGATGTCTTCCTAGGAAGCTAAGTAGCTAGAAGAATTTGACATTAAAAACCTCAAAGAATTTGTTGACATAGATGATTTCTTTGATGCACGTATGGGATTTGGACTACTATCAAGAAGAGAAAATCATGAAATATAAGTGGGAACAATGGTTATGACCACTAAAAAAGGAGACAATCAAGAAAATCAATTTCTTGAGGATATCACTATCACAAAAATAGAAGAAAAACCCAAATCAAGGAATGAAGAACATGGATAAGAACCAAACATGGTTATATTAGAGGTGCTAAAGAAAAGATTTGAGATAAAGAGAAAGATGTGGAGATAATGAAAGGTATAATTCCAATCAAAGAAGACGTGGAACCAAAAGAGGAGTAGGTATAAAAGGAAACAAAATCTGATCAAATTATTGTCAATATTCCAAAGGATTTGGAAAACTATAAGGAACAATTAGACTAGCTAATTAAAGGATTGTAAAATGTACTCAAGAATTATTTACAAACGTTTTCTAAAGGAACAAAATTAATTGTGATATTAGAAATGAACATGGAGGAAGGAAATAGAAGAAATGTAAAGGATAATCTACAAAATAAGGGAGGAAATAAAACAACTCTAGGATGATAAAAAGAATCTCTTGGAGTATAATTCTTATCTTCATGATGAGATCATCAAGATGACACAGGAGGTGGTAAGCTACTCAGGCCAAGTAAGAGCACTTATAGATGAAAAATAGAAATGGGAAATGGAAGTAGATTAGAAAACTCAAATAATAAATGAGCAAGAAGGAGACATACTGATGAAGTGGAGCATATTCAAAAGAAAGAAGAGTTGATAAATGAATAAAAAGAGATTAATGATCAAAAAAGAAAATAAATGTGTTATAATCATCTTCCCAAAAAGTCAATGAGCACAACAAAGAGCTATTATCAGTGCTAGATCAATAGAATAATGAAACTATTCAAAGGGATATAGATAGAAAAAGAATGGAAGAAATGGAAAAAGAGATGCAAGAACTGAGAAAGGAAAATCAAAGATAAAAAAAAAAGGCTTAAGGCATGAGAGAACAGGATGTGAAGCAGGTAGATATAGTGAAGCAACTTCAAAATTTTTCTAAAGAATATCATCAATATCAATTATGTATAAGAAAGGAAATAGATGAATTTAAAGAGTAATTAAAGAAAAATATGAAGAAGTGAGCAGAGCACTAGACAAAAAACAAAGACACATAAAAGAAAAAAATAAGAATTTAGACCAAATTAAGGAAAATATCTAGATAACTGAAGAAGAGATCAACATAAATCAACAGGAGAACAACCCAATGTTTGAAAGAGAGGAGTATGAGGATATTACAAAAAAAGAATAAAAAAAGTATGTCAGTTGTGCTAAAGTAGATCATGATGATGAAGAATATTTGAAGTCATTAACAAAAGACATGCATCCTAGATTAGCATACCCTCAAGACTTGTACAATTGATATAATTCAAAACTCATAAGCTTTTTGGTACAGAAAATAAAGAAACCCATTAAATCATTCAATAATTTTTTATATCTTAGATTTACCATTACCTTATCTCCATGAGCATACTAGATAATATCAAATCAGCATCTTGGGAAGCAAGCCTCATAACTTTTTGGGATATTTCGATAGCCATTTTGTTTTGACAAAGGAAATCTTTCATAAGTTCTATCCTATTTAGAGAAGAAACTTTTTGTCAACACGTCAAGAATGCAAAAATGTATGCATTGAGGCACCTAAAAGTTTAAGGCTAAATCCAACATATTGTGCATGTGCAAGAAGGAGAAATTGGCCCAGCTTTTGGGAGAGGAGAAGAAATGGTGAAATCCCTAAAACCTAGTTGAACTTTCCAAAACTAATAGGTCCACCAAGAGGATGATGGCCAACAAAATCATACATGATCAATATATATGACACCTTTATGTTTGGCATGAAAGATGTTCCGGACCATGCTTGCATAGTACTGATCAAGTTAACTCATCCTTCAATTGAAAATTTGAAGAAGTTTCATGATTCATTGAGAGAGTTTAGTCGGGCCACTAGTGCTACAATGGGACAAATGTTCAAATAATGGAGACTTGAAACACAGCTATGGAAGCTTTTTGACAAATGCCGCTTGTATAAAGTGTACTTAAATTTTGAGATGTGTTTTCATCGTCTAGTAAGGTAAAATCTTTGTTCACATAGTCTGTAAAAATGGCAAATCCATATATGAGGGAAAAGTGAGAGCAATAGTAGAGCTATCAAGACCACAAAATGCCAGATAATTCCAAGATTTTATGGGATATTGTGGGTACTCGAGAAGTTTCAGACAAATGTATGCAACCATTATTAAGCCAACTCATGGGTGTTTAAATAATTTTGTGTTGACAAAAGAGTGTGAAGGCTCCTTCTAAGGACTCAAAAGAGGTATCATATGAACATTGAATTTAAAGGCACCATGTTGGAACAAACCATTCTACATGCACGTAAAGATTCTAATTTTGTAATTGGTTGCATCTTAGCACAAAATGCTGATGAGGGCAATCTAAGGTTCCCAATTGGATATGCTAGCAAAAAACTCATCCTCGATGGAACAAATATACAACTACCAAAAGAGGACTTGTCATGGTCTATGCAAAAAAAAATTTTAGAAACTATTTATTGGCACATAAATTCAACATCTTTGTAGACCATCAAGCATTCTTGTACCTTATCAATAAGCCTTGTGCTATAGGCAGGTTAGTATGGTGGTTCTTTCCTCTGATGGAATACAATTTTGAAGTAGTAATCATGAAGGGCAATACTCATATAAGAGTTGATCATTTGTTAAGAATAAAACGTATTGAACTTAATGAAGCAATTAATGTTGACTTACCGAACACCAACTTGTTCAACATATAAATCGTACCAAATTGGGTTGAGTTAGTAATAGGTGTCTTACCTTTTGGACCACTCCACCCTTACACATAGTTCACAAAAGATGATGTTCTACATGCAAAGAACTTACACATCAATGATGGTTGCTTTGACCATGAAGACACACATGGAATCCCTTCCTATTGTGTGATGAAAGATGAACATTTAATGTTGATAGATGAAGCTTATGTAGGTGCCTTTGGCATGCATCTTCCAAATTTAAGATCTTTTCGAAACGTCCAAAGAAATGGCATCTATTGGCCACATGAGAAAATAGATAAAAAGACTTTCTCTAAGATGTGACAAATTCAATTCAAGAACTTGCCTATAAGAGAATCAATGGTTTTGGTATATGACCCAATGCTTGTTTCACTTGCCAAGTCATACCCACAACAAAGCATGCTACTCTATATTATGTATCTACATGTTTCTCATGGAGAAAGAGCATAGTAGATTATTTGAAACATGGCACTTATTCTACATATATGACCATACCCAATCAAAGAGACTTATTAGAAAAGAGCCAATACTATGACCTTATTGGCAATATTCTATACAAGCAAGGCAAGGATGTATTAGCCCATCTAGTAAGGGATCTCATGTTGAGTACATCATAGGAGAAACCAATTATCTTATCAAATGGGTAGAGGCACACACAACAAAAAACGTTGGTGCTCAAACAAATGTCATGTTACCGTTAGTGTCCATGTGAAAGGCCAAATGCCATCGGGCACTTCCTTGTATATGTTCTTTAATAAAACATATAGTGGCATGGTCACTCATAGGCTGTAAGTTCAATCGCATTTGTAAGACCTAAGAAGTCTGTGTTCGTGCTCCTCTGTGTATTGTGTTTTTTGTGTATTCTGCAACATCTGTATGTAGTACTGTGTGCAATCTCAAGAGCTCGGTTTCCTACTCCCGAGCATATCATCATAGAGCTCTCGAGAAGGAGAGCGCATTGTGGTGCATCAGCAACAAAATACTTCACTGGTATCAGAGCAGTTTGACACAAAAAGCTTTGTTCATTTTATGCGAGCGAAGCGAGCACCCCCCCCCCCCCCCCCCAAGGCTTACGACTAAGGCAGCGACCAAGGCATAGAACTTGGCATACCTTGTCATCTGAGTCACCCAAGTCACCATTGGCACCATTGGCTACGCATGAGGGAGGACCTCAATGATCAAGGAAGATAAAGGTTCTCAGTACTTCCCCGGAGGTCACCCATCCAAGTATTGTTCCCCCCAAAGCTCGCTTAACCGTGGCAATCTATTGCCACTAAGCTACACTCTTGTGGTGTCTCAAGAAGGGGAAATACTAAGGTTGACATTACCTTGAACATGTTTTGGTCCCTCAAAGCTTCATTCTTTGCTTTCAAAGCCTATTTTTGAGGCAATTTTGGGTGTCTTTTGGAGCCATCTTGGAGTACTTCCGCACATAGTTCTCTTCACACAGGTCAAAGAACATCAAGAAGAGTGTTCTTTGTACTTCTTCGACAATAAATATCAACCTTTGGGGCTGTTTTTTCAGCCACACTCGTAAAACTACATGTTTCTTGAAAGGTTTTAGTTTTGGTGGGAGCAGCTGCTGCAAATTTATGCAGGTTTTTTGAGCCTAAAACATCAGAGTTGACAAACACTTGCAGGTGTTATTGGCTAGTTTTTAGGTTGTGTATTCAGCTTTTAGTGTCATTTTACTACATATATTGAGCACATACACACCATGTACACTTTTGTGGATACCGCTTATGTACATCCATGTGGTCATTGATATAGCAGTTATGTTCTTTGCATAAAGCCTTTTACGTTTGATAAAGAGGGTTGTGGTGAGGTTTTCTTAATTGAGAGACACCCAAATGTTGGGATCTCTTCGGTGATGCAAGTGGAAGACTTAACCAGCCTCGCCATAGGAGATGTATGATAGTTGTTCATAGGTGCTCGATAAGACTAGTTGGCTTCTATAGGGTAATTGATTATATGCAGTGGATTCAGTGATTCACTATACAAGAAAACATGTCAGTACTTGCAATTTTATGATATTTTGACACTGGTCATATGCTCATTTTGCAGAGGATACTCTAGCAAAATTTTTCCAGATTTTTGGTTTTGTCAACTATATAGTGGTCGATTTACTCCTTGATACACTTATTCATTGGTGTTCGGACTCTTCTAGCTCCATTATCATTCTATTCAGTTCTCTACCATCATGGCATCAAAAGTCTCAGGCACATCCAGTGGATCAGGGTCTAGTGCTAGTGTTCCGAGGAGAAGATATAACTTGCACGGCACAGACCATTTTGAGATTCGAAAATTTGATGGCACAAATTTTGCTCTATGGAAGAATCAGATTAAAGATGTGTTGATTCAAAGGATGCAATGGAAGCCAGTAAATTGGATTTCAAAGAAGCCTACTGACATGGATTAAGATGATTGGGATGAGTTAGATGAAATGGCCACGTCTACCATTCGTTTGCATCTGGAAGATAATGTTTACTTTATAGTATTAGACTATGAAAGTGCATAGGAGATTTGGAAGAAGTTATGCAATACATATGAAAAAGAGATGGAATCAAATAAAGTGTATTTGATGAGAACATTATATGACCTTTGCATGAAGGACACAGATAGTGTTGTTGCTCATCTAAATGAGCTTGATGCTATATTCTCCTAGTTAGAGGCTCAGAACATGGATATGGATAACGAAATGAAAGCAGTATTGTTGTTATGCATCCTACCATCATCATGGGATACATTTTGCACAGCTATTAGCAATAGTGCACCTCGTTGTAAACTTGTCTATGATGACATATGTGGAGCACTCTTGAGTGAGGAGATTCATAGAAAATCTATGGTTGGCACTTAGAGTGGAGATGCATATAATGTTCATGATTCTTACCAAGGAAAGAATCAGCAACATGGTAGGAGCAAGAACAAGGAAAAGAATGGTCAATGGAATAATAGTAGAAGTAAATCAAGGAAGAGGGATATCGAATGCCATTATTTTCATAAGAAAGAACATATGAAGAAATACTATTATGCATTAAAGAATGCTAAAGGTAAAGGACAAAACGTTGATGGGCATGTTAAACAATTACCTGCACCATCTACTTCGACTGTGAAGATTGAAGAAATTAATGCTATTTTTGATGATGTTGACGTGTTGAAACTTGATAGTAGTGTGCCATCTAAGGCACTTATGGCTGATTATATACCGAAGAATCTTAGACAAAAGTTGGATCATAAGTCAAAGAAATGCATTTTCCTTGGACATGGTCGAGACGGACAATTTGGATATCGCTTATGGGATCCTAAAAAATGGACAGTGATTAGAAGTAGTGATGTCATTTTCAATGAGTCTAAGATGCATAAACAGCCCATTAAGGAGGTTGAAGTGACAAGAGTGGTGTTTGAGGATACTAGTCCTCCGGTTAGCATGCATAAAAAAGCTACACATAGGGATGTTCAAGAGAATGTCCATTCAGATCAGTCTACACATGTTCTTGTTCAGCAACCATTGAGACGTTCTGCATGTGTCTCACATCCACCTAATAGATATGTTCCAGGTTTAGATTTTGTTATGCTAACAGATGCCAGTGAGCCTTCTTGCTACAAAGGTGCTATAAAGACAAAGGATCATGTCAAGTGGGAGCATGCCATGAAGAGTGAGTTGGATTCTATTCACAAAGTAACTTTGCAAAAGGGCAGGAAAGCTTTACCATGTAAATGGGTTATAAGTTGAAATTCACATCAGATAGTGTTTCTCCAAAGTATAAAGCACGCCTCATTGCAAAGATTTTTAAGCAACAACATGGTGTTGATTTCGAGGAAAACTTCTTTCTAGTGGTCAAGATCACTACCCTGCACATGTTGCTTGGATTCGTTGCAATAGAGGACTTAGAGCTAGTCCAAATGGATGTGAAAAGTGCTTTCTTGCATGGAGATCTTATAGATGAGATCTATATGGAACAACCAGAGGGTTATGTAGTTCTTTCTATCTATCTATCTATCTATCTATCTATCTATCTATCTATCTATCTATCTATCTATCTATCTATCTATCTATCTATCTATCTATCTATCTATCTATCTATCTATCTATCTATCTATCTATCTATCTATCTATCTATCTAAATACCTATCTATCTCTCTATCTATTTCTTTGTCTATCTATCTATGTATCTATCTATCTATCTATCTATCTATCTATCTATCTATCTATCTATCTATCTATCTATCTATCTATCTATCTATCTATCTATCTATCTATCTATCTATCTATCTATCTATCTATTTATCTATCTATCTATCTATCTATCTATCTATCAATCTATCTATCTATGTATATATGTATCTATCTATCTATCTATCTACGTATCTATCTATCTATTTATCTATACATATATCTATCTATTTATCTATCTATCTATCTATCTATCTATCTATCTATCTATCTATCTATCTATCTATCTATCTATCTATCTATCTATCTATCTATCTATCTATCTATCTATCTATCTATCTATCTATCTATCTATCTATCTATCCATCGATCCATCCATCCATCCATCCATCCATCCATCCATCCATCCATCCATCCATCTATCTATCTATCTATCTATCTATCTATCTATCTATCTATCTATCTATCTATCTATCTATCTATCTATCTATCTATCTATCTATCTATCTATCTATCTATCTATCTATCTATCTATCTATCTATCTATATATATATCTATCTATCTATCTATCTATCTATCTATCTATCTTTCTATCTATCTCTCTATCTAGCTAGCTAGCTATCTATCTATCTACCTACGTACCTATCTATCTATCTATCCATCTATCTATCTATCTATCTATCTATCTATCTATCTATCTATCTATCTATCTATCTATCTATCTATCTATCTATCTATCTATCTATCTATCTATCTATCTATCTATCTATCTATCTATCTATCTATCTATCTATCTATCTATCTATCTATCTATCTATCTATCTATCTATCTATCAATCTATCTATCTATCGATCTATCTATCTATCTATCTATCTATCTATCTATCTATCTATCTATCTATCTATCTATCTATCTATCTATCTATCTATCTATCTATCTATCTATCTATCTATCTATCTATCTATCTATCTATCTATCTATCTATCTATCTATTATCTTTCCATCTATCTATCTATCTATCTATCTATCTATCTATCTATCTATCTATCTATCTATCTATCTATCTATCTATCTATTTGTTTGTCTCTCTATCTATCTCTCTATCTATCTCTCTATCTATCTCTATCTATCTATCTATCTATCTATCTATCTATCTATCTATCTATCTATCTATCTATCTATCTATCTATCTATCTATCTATCTACCTATCTATCTATCTATCTATCTATCTATCTATCTATCTATCTATCTATCTATCTATCTATCTATCTATCTATCTATCTATCTATCTATCTATCTATCTATCTATCCATTAGGGCAAAAAACGGCCGAAAAGGGGTTGTTTGCTAATGAGAGATTAAGGAAATTGACAAATAGCATCTTTCCACATGTACAAGAATATACTATTGCTATATCTTTTAATCGTATGAATAATTTCTTTTTTTAATACAATTTTCTCTAAAAGTGCCGCTAAAGTGTTGAAGAGTCTCGTATTCAGTGTAAAATTTTTCGGTTTGATGCAAAAAAAAGATACTTTTGCACACTACACAAAGCATATTCTTGAATTTCCAAGAAGGAATTGATTTTTTAAGATACGAAATATTTTTGGGTTCACAAAATTTCATGATCATTCAGCGACAGGGTTTACATCAAATCAAAAGTTTCCACGTGTACAAAACCTTTTTCTCTATAAATACTGCCAAAATTTGTGAACGTCGATTTCTCGCTTTGAACATTCTTCTTCTTCTAAGTTCAAATGGCTTCTTCTTCTCGTCGTCCTTCCAATCGTGTAACCTCATGTGAGGTTTACAACAGAAGAGAGGATTCTTTGTGGAAACCTCTTTCTGTGAAAGTAAATGAATGGGTAACTATGCTTCCTAGTTGCAGAGGTGCCCATAAAGTCAAGCGTGCCAAAAGAGACAACACAAGAAACCACTGGAAGGGATGTATTCTCAGTTTCAAATTGAAGAGATGCGGTTGGTTTGCACGAGTACAACATGTGTACACCGCTAAGGATCTTGTTCTAGAAAATCATCTGCAATTCCCTTCATACTATAAGTGAAGTTTGACAATGCTCTTCTATCATTCCAATTGTTTTTGTATAATAAAACATATGTTTTTGTACTGCAGATATCTTTCCTTCCAATATTGTGGAATGGCAACCTGTTGAATGTTTAACAGGAACATTCAGAGTTCTTCATAAGGAATATGCAGAACTCATGTATGGAGACAAATCTATTCAAATTTTCAATAGCATAGAGTTATTTGTGCATTATGTAGATTATCAAGTGCCATCAGGGAGGAGTTCTTATGGAAATCTTGTACATGTACCTGGTCCTTGCATCTCTTCTTTAGATTGGGATGCTCCTGATCATTCAACCGTTTCAAGTTTTCAATGGAAAATTAAATTTGACATCCAAAAGGCAATTTCAGCAGGCCAAATTTTGAGAAGGATAAAGATTCAATGGTTTTTGCCTATTCATGTCTTTGTAGCATGATTTAAAAACATGTTATTACACAAAACAAAAACAATGTGGTTGAATAGGAGAGTCTCTATTTCAGAGATTGATGATGTTCTAGGTAGGGAATGGGATAGCAAAGAAGTTCAAAAGCTAGGTGACATTATTTTATGTAAAGTTAGTCCCAATTCTCTTTCAATCTCATATGAGATATGTTGACAATCTCTGGTTCTAGGATATGACTATAGAAGGTGGAAAAAAAAGCTTGGACTTTGGATAGCCTTGGAATCAGAGGAGAGCTGTCCAGAATTTGAGTTAGAAGTATTGATTCATCCAGATTTTCAATCAAGGAAAATAATTGTCACTACAAATTGGAATCCCAAAAATGTAAGGGAGCTCCTAGAATACCTTGATAAGGTATCATCTCAGTGTAGATTCTCAATTGATGATGCAATAGTTAACATTAGATTAGAGAAATCATTATCTTGCATAAGTTGTCTGTCACGAAGGGTGATTAAGTTCCAACCTTTAAGATTGTAACAAGTTAACCCTGACATTCTTACATAATGTATCTTCCTCTAATAGAAGCTTCTATTGATACTTCTATTGAATTTTCTTTGCAAGATGGTGACAAAGAATGTGTGTTAAATTATGAATTTTAAATGTCTATATTCATATTTGCATTTTTAATTTACTTTCAAGATTTTGACGAGGTTCTTATTGTACAATGATAAGAATATAAACCAAGACATTCTTAGATATTTTTTAGGTCCTTTATTTCATATTTCCATTGATTTTTATTTTCACGAGTGAATTGATGACTTCAATTATCCCCCTTCATCTAAACTCATGTTGGCATTTTTTTGTTTAATCTTAACATTCTGATGAGGTTCCAACTAAGAAATAATTATACATGAACTTGCATAAGTTAATTCTAGATGAACAAGAGATCTAGAATTCAATATCTAATTTCAATTTAATTATTATAGTCTATCAAAGGTGCACATTAGTCTCAATTAAATAATTTGATTCTATCCAACTTTTCTGTCCTCAAGTAATGCAAGAGAAATTATCATGGTACACATAACAAGTAATATAAGAGAGGGTGCAGAACCTGGTGCAAATTCCAATCCAAGGTTTGGTATTTCAAAATTAGAAGAGCATGACTTAAGGCATAAAATAGAGGAGACGAGATAAGAGAAGACGGCCGATGCAAGCGACTAGTGCAATCTGAACTTGTCGGATGGCCCTTATCGCTTAGATCGGTCGTGTTAGCAAACTACCGCGAGAGACTTCAACAAGTGACCTTGCATAAAGATTTGACTCATGAGTATAAAAACAACTAGCAACAGTGATGAAATGGATAATACGACCGATGCAAGCGATAGGGGCAATCCAAAATTCTCTGATTCCCCGTATCGCTTGTATCGGTCGTGTCCTCTTAATTCTTTATATCCTTCTGTATCTTCTCCAATTTAAACTTTCCAATAGGAATGAAGTAAGAAACCCACAATGCATTCATATTTGTGAGACGAACAAATTTAATTGGACCATGCAATGAACTTTTGTTTAACTCTCAAGAGGTTCAATACAACTGTATATTTCTCAAGGCATATAAATATTGTAAAGGCAAATAAATATGGTTACAATGAACATCTTCCAGATGAAGATTGGCATAAGTACATACAATTTGTACATAAATAAATCTTCCAACCTATGTTGGTTTTACAATAGATTTCAATCTAAGACTCAAAAATGATTCAACCCTTTCTATCCTTTTTGGAGCCTTGTTTTCTCTGTTGCTTCTATCCCTTTTTGGAGCTTTGAGCTTGACTCTTTTTGTTATTCCCATGCTTTAATGGTGAGTGAAGAGGAAGCCCTTTCTTTTTATCTTCAGACTTTTTTTTCTCGGGTGGAGGGGGTGGAGGTGAGTCTGGATCATTGGGGTAGATTGCATGTTTCATGATGCCATTTATTGCTCTCTCTCTGATCAAGATGATCCATGCATCTGGGTAGTCTGATAAATTCAATTCAGGTTTGTAAAACCTTCTTTCCAAGAATCTTACAGCATTTGCAATCACTCTCCAACCACATGATGTTGAGTCTCTCTGCAATGGCACATGAATTTGTATGTATCCAAATTGCTTTTGTTCATTCATTTTAGCAATTCCAAGAAAGTTCTGATCAATATGCATCTTGAGAAGCTTTGCAGCACTGCATTGTAAAGTGAAAATCAGAATGGATGGCATGGCTTTTAAATAGAGAACAACAAAATGTATAGCAACTTACAATTTGCAATTCCCATGTTGTGATTGAAGAGAATTGAGGAAAAGAACTTGATATGCATTGAAGTCAACAATAATCAAACTCCAATGGCCCCTGTCAATGAATTGCATGTAAATATACTTTCTTAAATGAAACAAATATCTTTCCAAAATGAAGATGAATACTTACTTTTCAATATATGGGTAGATAACACATTCTACCTCTTCTGTAAAATCCTGTAGAAATGACTTGGCATCTCCATGTTTATGCAAAAAACAATGTGTCACCAGAGGATCTAAAATAAATACTTTTCTTTGAACCTCTTCCTCACATTGTTGAAGAAGAACCCTACAAATCAAGAAATAAAAAATCAGTTAAGGAACTAGAAAATTAAGCAAAACAAGAGCATTTTAAGGCCTCTAGATATACCTGAGTGAAATGTTGACCACACTATCTGATATTTCAACATGAAACTCCCTCAAAATTTTGTTGTCTTTAGGTCTAATGTCAAGAAACCAATCTTTTTGCCATGGCATTGCAACATTAACTATTATCTGCCCATCTCCTTTCTTAAGGAGATCTTTATTTTCTTTCTGTAACTTTTGAATCTGGGTTAAGATGACACTTTCCTCTGTAAATAATCCCTGCTTTTTCCTCTCCTCCTCACTATTTGCTACAGTTCTAGTTTCATGATCATGAGTGACCTGAGGGTTGATCTCTTCAATGACAACTGTTCTTTTGGGTGCTTGAGCTGGAGGTATATTTAAAATATCGAAGAATTTTTTATCATGGTGATCAATAGGAGCCAGAGCTTTATCAAATTTATATCTTATTCTTGAAACAATAACATAATCCTTCGCCATTAGTGTTACCCTATGAGAATGAGCAGCACATAAATAGGCATCATTCATAAAATCAATAGCAAAGTCCTCTACAACTTCTTGCAAGCATAGGAGTGCTTGAGTTTGCCACCTCACATTGACAAAGGATGAGGTCTTCATCAAAGAATAGAGGTTAGCTGAGATCGCTTGAAAACTCTCATAAATGGAAGTCTAGGGATCAACAATCCCACAGACTTTTGAGCTCTTCTAATTTCCCTCAAGGATTTTACATGGTACTTGACCCTTTTTTTTGAAGGCTTGTCTGGCACATTGGCTTGAACCTTCTGGGGATTTTGCTGCTTGACATTTTGCCCCTGGGCATTTTGTTCCTGGGCATTTTGGTCCTGAACCTCAGGGTACAACTTCCTTGCTGTCTTTTTGGCCCTAGCCATACTCTGCACAAAATGAGAGTCTTTAGGCAAGGAATTAGGAAAAGTGGAAACTTACTCTCAAAAAGCTATGATCAATGACTCTTTCCACTGTCAAAAAATTATGATCAATGACTCTTTCCACTGTCAAAACTTACTCTCAAAAAGCTATGATCAATGACTCTTTCCACTGTCAGAGACACGACCGATGCAAGCAATAGGAGTCATCCGGAAATGCCTCGATGTCCCTGATCGCTTGCATCGGTCGTCCTTGAATTCATCATCAAATATCAATCAAATATATCTTACAATGCAAAATACTCAACTATCACTAAGAAAAACATAATTTGAAAGCTATGATCAATGACTCTTTCCACTGTTAGAGACATGACTTATCCAAGCGATAAGAGTCATTCGTAAATGCCCGGATGTCCCTAATCGCTTGCATCGGTCGTCCCTAAATTCATCATCATATTTCAATAAATACAAGTTAAAACATAGGTAACAATGCATAATACTCAAGCATCACTAAGAAAACCAAAATTTGCAAGCTATGATCAAGGACTCGATGCCATTTAAGAAACATGACCGATCCAAGCGATTAGGGTTATCCAAAAATCTCGGATGGATCGTGATCGCTTGGATCGGTCGTGTCCATATTACCTAACGTACAGAGCGCTCTCTATAGAAATCGTGAAGAAGCAACTTAAAAACTTGGTGGCGATGGAACCTCGATGCTTGGCAAGTGTTGACAAAAAAAATTGAAAGAAATGAATAGGGAAGCTTAAATAGGTCCCAGATTTAAGTTGACCATTGGTGCCATGTGGCATGCCACGATTGGTCCACATCATATAGCTGTTGTGAATTCCAACATCTTTTGCCATGTGGCATGACTTGATTGGTCCACATCATCTATCCGTTGAATCAGCCAACGTATGCTTTGCCACATGGCACTCGGTGATTGATCCACATCATTCGACCGTTACTTCTTCCCTCCTCGCGTATAAATAGCTACTTCCTTCACAAACTCAAATTTTGAACCTTCAGAGAATTTGTCTCATTTACATGTGTATTTTTCTTCCGTCCCCGACACGACCGATACAAGCGATTTTCCCCGTTTGACCTACGTTGACTCGCTTTAGTTGCTTGCATCGGTTGTGTTCTCCTAATAGACATACAGGAGAAGCTGCAGCTAAGATGGAGGGAATGAATGAGATCCTTAGTGCCTCTCCATCAAAGAAACTTCTTGATTTCATGGTTCAAGAGGGTTTAACTATATATTATTTTCCTGATGCAATGACGATATTCAACCCCAAAATTAATTTTGAAAAACTCCTAGAGAAATCAAAAAGTTTTCTTAAGGATGTGTGGGAGATTTTCTTGGAGTTGATCAATGGAAGGATCCTTTCTATTTCTCAGAAAACCTATGTCCATCCTCACATCTTTGGGAAGGATCCAATAGATAGGGCTAAAATCACAAGAAAATGCAAAAGGATATCCCCTTTGCCAGGGAAGCTTGATTTATGCCCCGAGCATGAAAAGGACTGCTGCTTGCTCCTTTTAAACATTGCCTTCTTCATATGGCTTGATCATATCTCAGTTGAAAAGGAGGAAAATGTTCATGTTGAAGACGAGCCTTTCTTAGAGCTGACACTTGAGGGAAGCTCACAAACTATGAAAGGTGTCATGGAGATTGTTGAGGAGATCAATCTCCAAGCAGAAGAAGAGCAGGTCAAAGGTTTTGATGTGGCCACTTTTAAAGCAGAAATTGCAATAAGGGAGCCAACTGAAGAAGTTCAAGTGTCTGAGAAGTCCCTACTTCTCCCAAATCTACCTTTTTACTTTATCTTTGAAAAAGAGTTTATACCTCTATTTTACATTTAGGAACTTTTCAATCTAAGGGAGGACTACTGCCTTGCAGCTATAGCTGAGTCAAAAGAAGTTGCAAGGAGATTCATCAATAAGAAAGGAGAAAGAAAAGAAGAATTTTTGTGTCTTGATTTGGATTTGTCTAATGAAGAATTCAAAGATTCATCACAAGCTCTTTCAAAATGCTTTGAGAAAGCTATCTCAGAGAAGCCAAGACTTGCTGATGAAGAGTTTGATGAGCATCAGAAGCAACTTGGAATATACTCATTTGGGCGCGGCTATTCATTCTTGGATGTTGCTGAGGACAAAGGAACAATCTGTATTGACTCAAAAGAGCTCATTGAGGAGGAAGATGAGGTCAAGGTATGTTGTTTAATATATTCTTATGAATTAAAGGTTTTGTCCAAGATCTCCATTTTTAGTGAGAAATTGACCACGACCGATGCAAGCGATAAGGCCCATCGGATAATTTCCGTTGGGCCTTATCGCTTGCATCGGTGGTGTTCGGACTTAAAGAGGAAGATGAGGTCAAGGTATGTAGTTAAATATATTCTCAAGATTTTAAGGCTAAGGATATGAGATGCCATAATCGGTTTTCTCCAAGGTCTCCATTTAGACTGAGAAGTCGATCACAACCGATGCAAACAATAAGGCCCATCGGATATTTTCCGTTGGGCCTTATCGCTTGCATCAGTCATGTTTGGACTTGAGGAAGATCACGTCAAGGTATATAGTTAACTATATTCTCAAGAATTTTAGGTTAAGGATATGAGATGGGGCCGATGCAAAATCTCTAGCTTGTATCAGATTTGTCCAAGATCTCTAGTAGAAGTGTTAGAAATTGATAACGACCGATGCAAGTACCTTATCGCTTGTATCGGTCGTGTCTAGGAGTTGCATGCAGCATTGATAATAGATATCTGGCTTGTAAGAATTCCCCTCATTCATCAAATATTACATGTTTCTAGGTAGTTTGAAAAGAGATTGATGACGACCGATGCAAGCGATAACGACTGTCTGAATTTCTCTAAAGACCCTAATTGCTTGCATCAGTCGTGTCTGTTGCTTTTTTTCTAATTGTTTCAAGTTACTTCTCATGACTCCTAAAGTGTGCTTGCACTTCATCTAACCTTGTTTTTTTATTTTTACCACAATTAACTTTATTGGATGAAGACAATTACCTTGGCAGGGGCAAGGGAACAAGAAAAGCCATAGAAGAGAAAGGAAAAGCAAAGATGGATATTCATTCTATTATACCCTATCTTCCAAACTTGAACCCAGACACTTTTTGTGTTATTCACAAGCACTATAGTGAGGAGCCAGACTTTGCATTGTTCTGCTTGAGGACTCTATCAAAATACATGGGTTTTACTCCAATACCCTTTACTGCTTTCAGAGTTTTGCTGCTTGAAAGAGCAGCTGCATTCAAAAATTTTGGATATGCCCCAGGACTCAATGCTTCAAGGGCAGGGTACTTTTTGTTATTCAAGCTATGCAATGGCTGCAGGGGTGTCAAATTTAAAAAGCATTGCTGGATACAGGAGAAAAGAGATCCTCAGATATAGAGGTGATTTGCCACAGCCAAGCTCTTTAAAGAGACTCAAGGAATGACTTCATTTTTTCAAATTCTATATCTCAACAAATGTACATATACAGAAATTGCCCAATGTGATATAAGACATTGCAATTTTTTTTGGTGTGATTGATCCATGGCCTAATATTAATTCTTATTGATTCTTTGGTCAAAGTCATCTGATGGTAATAGACATATTTCTTTTCAAATCTTAATACATCATGAAATGTACATACATGACATCTTTATTTCTCAAAGAAATAAAAGACATTGCAAATATTAAAGCTCTGTTTGAAATGTAGTCTTTTTCATTTTGTGATATTGATACATGATGATTTTGTCTAGTGATAGCCATATCCTTCTGATTATATTTGGCATGAGGTCCTTTGTAATTGTCTTCTAAAGAACCAATCAAAAAGCTCTCTGAAGGCATTGCTCTTTGTTACTCCTCCTCCTTTCCTTGTACACCTAAAGAAGCTTGTCCTTGCTTGATAATGAGATTTTTCCATGCCTTGGGTGTTCCACATGGCAAGTGGTTCTTTTTCTGCAAAGAATGCACCATGCACAAGAAGAATATGCTAGAAGAGCAGAACAATCTCATTAGATCTTTATTTCAATTAAAAATAAATAAATTGAATAAAATATCTTTGGAACTCACCAAGTAGTATGTTATGTCTTTGGCACCCCATGCCTCTATGATGGTTTTATAAGCTCTGTCGTCGCCTTTCTGAAATCTGTCACATAACTTTTTGATGTTACCTGCTGCCTCATGATCTTACAAATATTATCTAGTTTGACCCACACCTCCATTCTCTTTTTTGCTATTTCTCGTTTGATTTTTACATTAGTTGTGACCTCACAAAATTTTCTCTAACAATTCCACATGGCATTTAGTTGTTTGTCATCATGGTTGCTGAAGAATCTCCTTGCTTTTGCACCTCCCATTGAGACATCCTGTAGTACATCACCTGTATTTTGTGAAAGCTTTGGATCTTTTCTTAGATGAACATCACCACCATGAGATCCCATTTCTGAAAGAAGACATTCACATTTCTTTATGCATTCATCTACAAGAGTTGTAGGCTTGATAGAATATGCATAATCCAAGTGAAGACGGACCAACTTGTCAATGATTCTTAACTCTGCATGTAGTGTACATATGTGTACATTTGTCAATGCTATTGGAAGTATGGGATCCCAAATCATTGAAGAAGATGAGTAGTTATGAAGAATAACATTTTGTCTGGAAGGAGCCTCTTCAGCCTCAGCTCTAGCAATCCATCCATTTGTGCTTGGGCTTTGCATGCAGTACAAGCAAGGGTACTTAGAATTTGCTCCCCCACTTATACCAAACATGCATTTGAGTGTCTTTAGGTCTCCACTCAAATGCCACTCAACTTGAAAGTTCCCGTAGTCTTTAACATTCAACAATTCTCCTGCATGATGCCTTTGGATAACATTTGGAATGTTTGTATGTGAGAATAACCAGTTAAGTGTTTTATGGCTCTCAAATGGAACTTGAGCACAGCCAACCCACCATAACCCCATTTCTGATTGTACTTTGAGAGATGGAGTATCCAATTTCCCAAGGCTATAGTCCAAAGCTTTGTTCATCAGTGCAATACTTATTGTCTCCATCTTTTGATGTTTTTTAAGCTCAGCTTCATCAAGT